>PVKN010009296.1:0-23962 GCA_004027915.1 Capromys pilorides
AATAATTGATGCATTGAATATTGTTGTCCTCATAGTAGTTATACAGAGCACAGGGTGTAGATATGATAAATTTTCTAATCTATATTAGTAGGGGAGGAAAAAAACAAAAAAAAATTTTTTTCTTCTCTTTGTACAAAGAGGGAGTAGTTGTATACATACTCCAACATTCCATAATTATAGTGGGATACTGGTGAAACTGGCAATGTTGGAGGCTGTTGGTATAAGCTTCTTACAGCTCATTGTACTATCTAGCTCTGCTTTCTATGCCTCTTAATTAAGCTTTTCTGCTGGGTGATCACGGGCAAGTTAATCCCAGACCTGTATAATAGATTATTCATCTTTTATATCTTCCAGGGTCAAATCCCCTCAGGATTAACTTTGGAACCATATACAATGCTTTGTATGCTGTTGCCAGTGTCAGCCATTGGGATGAGTCATGGCCATTGCTAGACCAGTTTGCTCTTTGTGAAAGCCTGAGAGAATGTCCTCTCTCTAGGTGACTCTCCTTAGGCATACTATACTTCATTTATCCTTTTCCTCTGAGGTCCCTTAATCTCCTTGAACAGAAAATTTGGAAAACCTCTGAGTTATAGGATGTTACAGCACAGGTTCTCTTATGTCCTGAGTCCTTGCTGAACTTGAAGGGCTAGGGCCAAAATGATGGCTATCCTTGTATCCCTTCTTTTTCTCTAATTTTTGATCTGTTAACTTACATTCTCAACCCTCCAGCAGAGAAGCTTCATGATACTATTACTCTATAACATAGGTAATTGAGCTTAACATCACTGGCATTTTCCTTCAATCATTGATATTCTAATAAATCTCTTTAGAATTTGATAAAAGCATTTGCACATTTTTACACAGACATTTAGAAATCCAAGGATGTATAAAATTGTACCCTGTCAAGCGTGTGGCATTTTGCCTAGTCTCTTACTCTCACCTAATACCCTTTTTTGTTAACCAACCATTTACTTAAGAGAGAGTATAGCAGTAACTGAGTTTACATTGGAAGCAGTACACATCTAAAAGACCAGAACAACATGCATTCCAAGCATAGTTCCAGTGTTGCACGCTGCTATTATCAATGAGAAAAACCTCTTGAAGATTCCTAGGACCAATATTGAATTCATCTTGTGTACATAAATGTATGGTTTTGCTCCTGCTATGTTTCCTCTCTTTTCTGCTTCCAGTCACTTTGTTGTTTAATCCATAAGACTTTGATTTCCATTCAGCTGTGTTATGACTTTCCATTTTTATTTCTTCTTTAGATTTCTTACACTAGGGAGACTATATGATATTTACACATGCATGTCTGGTTTATTTCACTTATGAGTATATGCTCAATATACATCCATTTATATATGAAGTCTTCCAGTTTATTATTCTTTATAGCTGAGTAATATTCCATTGTATAAAAATATGAAATCTTTTTCAACCATTCTTCAAATGATGGACATTTTGGTTGTTTCCAAGATTTGGCTATTACAAATTGGGCTGCTATAAACATAGGTGCACATATATCACTATGGTATGATATTGAGGATGAGTTTATAAAGATAATTTCTCTCTCAAACATAACACGTCTTCTGCAGCCCCTCAACCAGCAAGTGACCTACAAGAAATTTCATGCAAAGGTGTTCTTCACCAGGTGTTTTAATGTCGCTGAAGAAATATCTTTGACTCTGAAAGAATTTTGAAAGAAGCACTTCAATGTCCTCCAATGCATCACTGACAAAGCCTGGGAAGATATCAGATCCCAGACCTTAAACTCAGCCTGGAGGAGATTGGCCAGACATCACTGAAAGGACTTTGAAGGGTCTGTTGCACAGGTGGTGAGGGAGATTGTGCCCGTTGGCAAGAGAGTGTGTCTGGACATCGATGGAATAGACATAGAAGAGCTCACTGAGGACCATAAGGAGCAGCTGACAAAGGAGGAATTTGTTAAACTCTGGAGTGAGCAGCAGATGGTGCTTGTTGAGAAGTATCTACTGAGGAAGAGGAAGGCGAGGAGGAAGTCAGCAGCGATGTGATAAAATCCAGTGTGCAAAAATGCAGTGAGTACCAGGATTTCTTTGAGAAGGATCACCCCAACAATATCGTACAGAAAAAACAAGTGACATTAGGCAGATTTTTTTTTTTTTTTTTTTTTTTTTTTGGTCGATTGACACTGCAGCTGAGAGACTTTTTTTTTTTTTTTTTGTATTTTTAGGGAAGGGTTTACAGGGACAGGGTGCTCAGGGTCTCACTATTAGATTAGACTTGTAGTTATCTGCCTGTTTACATCCTTCCAAGAGTTGGGATTACAGGCAAATGCCACCATGCTCAGTCTCAATTGCAATCTCAGCATGCCCCCAGGGGTGGGGCTGGCATGGCAGGCCAGGGGATTGAATCTCTGGCCCCTGCACCTGCTTGCAGGTACTTTAATCTGCTGAGCTGTTTGGCTGATTCAAAGCTATGAGACAAAGAAGAGAAGAAACCCTGAAGGAGATGTCCCCATGTCCTCCAAATAGTGACCTCCTCGCACTCACCTTCCTGTCCTACCGACATCACCTCAAGCTAGATAGGTGTTTCCTCTCTTCATACTGTACTACTTTGTATTATTTATTTTTGTGGTTTAAAAAATACGTAAGGTTCAGAATGGATTAATCTTATTTGAATCTAATGGAGAAATTTGATTCAGTTTGTGACCAATTCAGAACTGTGGGATGAATTAAGTTCATGAACCCAGGCACCCATGTTCTCAGTGGGGGCAGTGACTGCTCACTGAGGCTCCAGCCAGGAACCGAGTGGCCTACAGCTGTGTAGCTACGTCTGCTCTATTACAGCACCAGCAGGGGAAGCAGCATGACGTTACCTCAGGGGTGACATGAGGAAGTCTCCAGTGTCTGGACTTGACCTGGAGAAGGCTGAGGAGGAAACAGACAACAGCAGGCATGTGAGACATTTCTTCAGTGTCCTTAGTTGCCCAATATGGCTGCCACCTGGTTGTGAGCTCTCTATGCTCTCAGCAGGCTGGCTTCCCAGAGAGCCTCCTGCACAGAAAGGCCCTGCGCCTGGCCGATGCTCTGCTGCTGCCATCTTGCAATTCACGATTGTTTAATTTAGCATTTTTTTATTGTGGTAAAATATATTTGATAATATTTTATTGTAACTCAAAATAGAACACACATACACGTATAGATTACCATTTAACCAATTTTAATTGTATAATTTAGCGACATTGATTACATTCACAATGTTGAGCAGCTATCCTTGCTATTTTCAAATGTTTCTATTACTGCAAATGAAAACTTTGTACCTGTTAAGTAGTGACTTCTATTTTTCCCTTCCAGAGCCTGAAGGAAGGTCTACTATACACATTTGCATATTCTACATGTTTCCTATAAATAGACTCATGATACATTTGTCCTTTTACATCAGGGTTATTTTTCTAGCAGGTTTTTTAAGGTTCTTCCATGCTGTAACATGTATAAGAATGTCACCATGAATAACATTTCATTTGTATGGATTAAGTCCCTTTTATTTTTCTATTAATCTCTCTCTCTCTTTTTTTTTTTTATTATGACTGGCTCAGCTTGCCCTGGAGATGGGGCTGGCGCAGCATGTGGTGCTGGGGATCGAACTGTGGTCCCTGTGGTTACCTAAGCTTTCCTAAACAGGTTCTTTAGACCACTGAGCCATCTCGCCAGCCCTCTATTAATCTCTTGATGGACACTGGAGTGGTTTCTACCTTCATGGCTACTGTGAGTAGAGCTGGTATGAATATGTACATATAAGAACGTGTTCAAGTCCCTATTTTCCAATTCTTTGGGTATAAATCTAGAAACAGAACCAACACCCATGAGTCATATAGTAATTTTTTGTCAAAACGTTGGCCATTCTTCATTTTTTTTCATTTTACTTATTTTATTTTTATGAATTTAGGACAGGGTCTACAGGGTCTCACTATGTAGCTCAGACTCATACTGATTCTCCTGTTTTCAGCCTTCAAAGTGCTGGGATTACAGGCGCGTGCCTCCATGCCCAGTCTCAATCACCATCTTAGGGTGTCCAGGGAGTGAACTGGGAATCAAACCCTGGCCACTGCATTTTGCTGAAGCAAATGCTTTAGTTCACTGAGCTATCTGGCTAGCCCCTCATTCTTCATTTTTAAACATTTCATTTTTCACCAGGCCCTATAAGTTAGATAGCTGGTCTTGTCCATTAAGCTATTACTCTTAGATGATGTTAAAGGCAGTTGAGGTTGCCTCCCTCTATATGATTCAATGAATGTCAGCACTAAGTAGCCAGAAATAAGCCACCCACATCTCTGCTGGCATCGATTTATGTATCCTCTTGTGGACAAGGAGTGTGATTTCTGCAAGACCTTTAGCTTGAAGATGGAAACCATCAGCTCCTCCACAGACAGCTTCTCTACATCTGCATTAGCATTACCACCACGGTAGAGTCTTCATGAACGTGACTCCAGTCTTCCACTGTCTTTGCCAGAATGACTACAGCTGCTGGAAACATTTGCCAGAGCAGATAAAACTTACAAATAACTTAGTTTTAGAAGCTTCCCCAAACCCTCTTAACTTTTTGAGAGGTAGTATCAAATGACCATCTTGCCCTATCCATGATCTTGAATTATTGTATATTGAGCTTTACCCAATCTAAATCCGTCCCACACTGAATGACCCCCCTAAACTAGATTCCTAAATGTCAGGCTCTTGAATTTGCCTGTCCAGCTCTGAAGACTGCTATGATAGTGATCTCTCTTACTGCCATGTGTTTTGCTTTATTAACAGGTTGACTTGGTAATTTATGGGAGCCAGCATTCTGTAAGCTAAAATTTTCCATTCCATATTATTTGGTTGCTCCAAATTTCTTTTTTTGAATATAAAATAGTGATAGAAAAAAAGCATTGGAAATGATACATCTCTGACTGCCTGCCCCTGGGTGTGCTGAGCCAATGATGGAGTTTAGGCGTGGTGGCGCACACCTACAGTCCCAGCACTAGGGAGACAGAAATCCGGAGGATCACTATGAATCTGAGCTGCATAGTGAGATCCTGCGTGAAAAAAAAGAGAAATGATACAATATTTCACTAAAGAAAGTAATAGGAATTCAATAATGATTTCTGTATTACATGATGCTATCTGCAATTTAGTCGTTCAGATTGGCAGACATAAATGTGTAAGATTTCTTTAAAGAAAACAACAAAGAAGTTATAAGAAACTCAAAAGAGGAGAAAGAAAAAAATCAGAGTAAAAAAATTTTAAACATTAACTGCTCCTTTGGAAAGACCTGGAAAAGGGTGTGGCATAGCTCAGGGGCAGATCTTTGTTGAGTGCTCATTAAATGCTAGGTATCCTTAGATATTAGTTTCGTGAAAAACAGACAGCTATTGTCTTTATTGATTTTACGCTCTCTTTTGTCCCTTATTTTATGTTCCTACTGCTAGGTGAAGGAGTCAAGAATATGCACCCTTTCTATAACTATTATTTTGAGTTGAAGACAACTGAGACAGAGCACATGGGAAAAGCTCTTTGTCAGCTTTTCAGCCCTTTCATCCTAACAACAAGGCACAAATTTACCTTTATAAAAGTGACAAAGCATTTCCCATGCTAGGAAGAGGATGACTGAATCCTAGAGATGACGCTTGTCACGAGCAACATCACAGATGGGCTTGGTAACAGACTTCACTAAGCAGCCTCTGTTGATCACCCAGTCATCTTCCCATGAGGCATCGTCTAGAGCCTGGACATGAAGCCACAAGGCAGCTAAGCCCTTGCAGCGGCAGGTTTTTGCCTGCCTACTGCCTACTTGGTGCACTGACCCCTAGGGTGGTACAGGAGTGCTCCCAGAGGGGGATTTCCTGGCTACAGGATCCCTCTGGTAGTTAAGTGGGTCTGGAGGCTTTGCCAGAAAACGTGACCTGCCAAACCGGTTTGTGAACCAGCCCCAGGCACTTCAGGGTGACCACTGTATGCCTCACTGAGCACAAATCTGGATGCTCAAACAATTCTCTTATGTTTGGTTTTCTTTTAACTAGAGAAGGTCTTTCACTTTTCTTCGCTTTTTATCTTTTTTTGCAGCTGCTTCTTAGATATGCTCCAGGCCAGCCTATTTATCTTGCAAGCTTTAGAAGGCTTTCTGTCCCTGGCCCCTCCCATTCTGCTTTCCCATTCGATTGCATCTTTCCGTGGTAATGGGGTTTTGACTGGCCTTTTGTGTAATGCTAAGCTGCAATGAGACAAGAATATTCTTCCCTTATTTTTATCAGGTGCTTTTATATCTCAGCTGTTTTTGTGTGTATGTGTTTCTGATTTTGCTCCTGGTCAGAAATGGGGCCTGGTATTCAGGGGGAAGATTGGATGCTGTGATGCGTCAATTGGTCTTTAAAAAAAATAAGCAAAAGTTGATCACATGCTGCAGCTCACAGCCAATGCAGGGCTGCCTCCCAAGAGCCAATCAATTTCAATTAAGGAGATTAAAAGTCTTAAGTACAGAGAGGTCTGGTCACATGTTTCTGAATGACTTGATTCTTCGGCAGCCTGAAAGAAGGCAGAAGGCAGTAGGCCCCAGAAGCACTGAACTGTATCATTTGGGTCAATGTCAAGGTGACAAACAAGGTAAGATTACTAATGAGAAAGAGAGCTGAAGGAGCTCAGTGTTTTCTCAGGTGGCTGTACTGGTAGCTTGGGCAGGATCTTTTGTCTTATGCAAAACTGACTCAACCCACTAAATAGCAAGTGACTCTGGACCAAAGCTATTGTGCCAACCAACCCAAATCTATCCAATGTTCCTGCATACTTCCCAAGGAACAGAGCTGCCCTTAGGACCTTTGACGTCCCTGCCTCTACCTTGCTCCCAAGTACAGAGGAGCCCCTGTGACTCCTGGGGAGGTGATGCTCTTGGTCTGGACCTTCTTCCTGCCCTGGATTCCAGGTCTCCATACAGGCTGGCTTCTCAATGCCAAGGGCAGGGCAAGAGTAAGGTTACAGAAAAGGGAAGAGCAGACTGTGGGACAGACAGAGATCTAATGGAATAAAGGAGCCTTAGTACCCCACAGGCTAGGCTGAACTTGCCTAGGGCTCCTCAAGGCTCTGCTCTGGCCCTGAGCTTCAGCATATGGCCCATCATTGCGTTTTTCTTCTTTTGTATTCTCCATATTTACAGGCTTATATTTTAAACAGTACTGAGACTTTGGAACCTTATGTACACTTTGCATTTCTCCACAATTTATAATTGTACATCACATTGCAAGCGATGAGAGTCTATGGCAATGAATAACAGAAGTAAAGGGAGAGATGTCAGGAATATTTTATGGCTATGGAAGTTCAGATGAGATTTAGTGAACACATCCCATGAGTAAAGTTGTGCCATGAACCTTCCATGGTGCATCACAAACTTGGCTTTCTTGAGCAGTACCATAAAGCCAGTACATGAAACATCAGAGGGGTATTTGCAGAGGAAAGGTTGAGACTTTTGATCATGTGACTTGCAGGATCCCACTTTGACATGAATTCGTTAGTTATGACTATTTAGGCTATTCTTCGCTACTTCTTAACAACACAGCCTTGCCTTGTTTAGCAATGGTTTTCGTTAGAAAGTCAGTCCTTACATTTGACACCAGAATGGAGCGATACACGGGGTTGGCATCTGAAGGGTACATGTACTCCTGGGTACATGTGCTCCATTGCATCCAGGTCCCTGGCAATGCCAGTGCTGAAGTGGTCAGAAGAGGACTGAAGATTATGAGCAGCAGGGTTTGAAAGTCCCTGGGCTTTCAAGGTTCTCCCAGAAACGTTAGCATCCAAAGGCAATGATAGCATCAGCAGCAGAAAGGATCTGTTTTCCTCTTGAATGCTCTTCCTCCAGAGCTGCTGCCACTTCTGCTGCCACCAGGGCTCAAGCTTGAGTCCAAGTCCGTGATGGGCTCTTTCTCAGGCTTCAGGCCATTCTGGGTGCAGGGCTGAGGGCAGGTCCCACAGAGAGGAGCCTGCTTATTTCTTTTTAAAGCAGATTAACCTACCCCACATTGGACCTCAGCTCAGGCACACAAGTGGGCTTTACTTCCTGTTTTTATGAAAAGGGAGCAATCAGCTGGGCCCTGGGGCTCCTGCCAGGCTTTCAGAAGGTAATGTATGTGCACGCAACACACAGTGTCACCTGTCACCCCTCTGCTGCAGATGTGTGTATGGGTACGGTGATGCTGGCAGGCAGAGCATGCTCAGCTTCTCAGAATCTGTGGCCTGAATGTTTATATCTCCCCAAATTTATAAGTTGAATCACTAGGAAATGGTCTAGAGGGTGAACGGGTCCTTCATGGGTGGAATTAGTGATTATAAAACAAGCCCTACCAAAAACATATATTGGATGAAAAATAGCTCCTTTAACAAGACAACCTGGAGACTTTTATAGGTTAAATGGATGCAACTAGAGACCATATTATAAGTGAAATAAATCAGACTCACATGTGCAAATATCTTGCTATCTCCCTGGTGTAAGAACCAAAACAGTATGAAGGATTTGAAAGATACAATGGATACTGTGAAAGGGAAAGAAACTTCCAAGGGAAGGAACAAACGGGATGAGGGAAAGGAGAAAAAGAAAAGAACAAAGAGAAAAAGAAATACATTTGTATATACAAGGATAGCATGGATCATTGCACTGCTGATTTCTGCTGGCCTACTGAAAGGGGCAGTTAATGCTTAATTTTTTTTTCTCCTTTATAACTTTTTGGCTAATCTTACAAGCTTATATCAACTAATCTGAACAACTAATATGAAGACAACAATATATAGTATAATAACTATATTGTTGAATTCCTATCATTTTGTTTAATGAAATTCTGTATCACTTCTAATATTTTTTTTCTACTTTTTATATTCCCTTTAAAAATAATAAAATAGCTGGGCATGGTGGCGCATGCCTATAATCCCAGCACTTTGGAGGTTGACGCAGGAGGATCAGTGAGAGTTCGATAGCAGCCTGGGCTACAAAAGTGAGCTCAAGGCCAGCCTGAACTGCATAGTGAGACCCTGTCTCAAAAAAACAATAAATAAATAAGTAAATAAAGATAATAAAATAAAAATGGCTCTGGGAAAACTGGCTATCCATGTGAAGAAGTTCAAATTAGAGCCCTATCTATTACTTGGTACTAAAACCAAACCAAAATGGATCAAGGACCTAGATATAAAATCAGAATCTGTGAAACTGCCAGAAGATGATGCATGGGAAGGTCTTGGAGCCGGAGGTGTAGGCACTGACTTCCCCCATAAAACCTCAGTAGCACAGGTTATAAGACAAAGAATCAACGAATGGGATGACATCAAATTAAAAATCTTCTGCACTGCAGAAGAAGCAATAAAGTGCAGAGACCGGCCTCAGAAGGGGGAAAGAGCTTTGCCAGCCACTCCTCCGCTAGAGCATTAGTAGCACGCACCAACTCCCCACCACAAACGTGATTCTTATGTATTGCAAACATGGGATAATAAAAATAAAAATTAAAGATGAATAGAACATATAAATGACAAAAATACCTCAATCTACCAAACCAATCACTCCATTAAAAAAAAAATATATATATATGCAAATCAATTGAATAGACACTCCTTAAAAGAAATCCAAATGTCAAAAGGTACCTGAAAAAATGTTCAACATCTTCAGCCACCAGGGAAATGCAGATGAAGTTTCCACTGGGCTTGCATCTCACTCCAGTCAGAATGGTTATCAGCAGGAATACAGAAACAGTGAATATTGGCGAGGAGGTGAGGAAAAGGAGCTCTCTTGTGCTGCAGGTGGAATAAAAATTAGTAGAGGCACTATGGAAATCACTCTGGCGGTGCCTTGAACAACTTAAAGTAGAACTGCCATATGACTAAGCTATATCACTTCTAGATACATTCCTGAAAAAAATTAAAGAGCATACATGAATACAGTACAATTCACAAACCTAAGCTCTGAAATAGCCTAGATGTCCATCAACAGATAAATAGATAAAGAAAAGAAACACTTTTTTGAGTCTTACTAGGTAGACGAGGCTAGCCTTGAACCGTTGACAATCCTCCTGCTTTAGCCTCCTAGAGGAGGCTACTGTACATGGATTACTGTACACGGATATGCTTATACATGCCCAGCTACAAAGGAATATTATGCAGCCACAAAAAGGGACAAACTCATGTCATTTACAGGTAAATGGAGTGAACTGGAGATCACTGTGTTAAGTGAAATAAGCCAGTATCGGAAAGTTAAATATTGCACGTGTTCACTTACTTAAGCTGTGATAGTTAATGTGGTGTCAACTTGAATAAGAAACGCCTCTTGGATTGGTTTAGCATAGGTGGGTCTGTCTTCTTGATCACTCACTGAAGAAGGAAGACCAACCTGAAGGTGGGTGGCACCAACCAATCGGCTTGCGGCCTGGGTGGAATGAAAAGGGAAAGGAAGAGGAAGTCTCCCCTTCTGCTTCTTCTAAGCAGCTCCAGTTTTCCCCAAAGCCTTTGGACATCCATCTCAGGGCTTCCAATATGTACTCTTCAGTCTTAAATGCAGGCCACTTGGCTTCCCAGTAAGGACATGAATGGGAAGCTGTAGTGAGCAGCTGGGACTTCGGAATGGATTGCTCAGCTGTTCAGTGCACGGACAGCCCTTTTGCACTCTTCTAGCCCATATGATTGCCTCATTGATTGTATATATATTCTTTTTTTTCTGTGGGCCCGGGGTTTGAACTCACGACCTTGCACTTGCCAGGCAGGCACTTGTGCCACGGAGCTATCTCCCCGGTCCCTGATTGTGTATATATTCTATATATTAAATCTGTCCCTATAGGAAATGTCAACTGATGCATAAGTCAATCTGAAAATTATAAAATTGAGAGAAAACAAGAAACCAGAAGGTAAACATTTAGAGGTGGGTGAAGGGGGAAGACACAAACAGGAAATGAAAAGATGCAAATAATAAATTGTTATACACGTGCATCAGATGAAGGCCATTATTCTGTGTCTCTCCTAAGCTCTTAAAAACAGCAAAGCAAAGTAGGCCCCTTCCACCAAATGAAGGCATAGCTAGTAGGTGCCCTCTATGGCCAGAGAGTGGGTCTACAGAAAATAGTCTGCCTTGACCTTGGTCCTGGCCTCTGGAACTGTGAGGCACAAATGTCTGTGCTCATGAGCTAGTGTATCGCGTTTCAGTTTAGCAGCCCAAACAGAAAAGACACAAGAGCTTGTGGCTTCTGTCCCGAGGTTCTGTGGCACTGTGCAGGATCCAACAAGCACAGTGTCACTATAAATGCTGTGAAGATACCAAACGTGTGCAGGAGGATGGCTGGGAGGCAGCAGCATCAAGGAAGACATGGGAGGAAGGAAAAGGAGGAGAGGGAGGCAGGGGAAGGGGCAGGGCCAAGCTGGTCTGGAGAACTGGTCAGAGACCAGGAAGGAGAAGCACCTTGAGATGCAGTCTGAGTCTGCCTCATCCAAGGCATTTGCTGGTCAGGGCAGCTATGTTGGTGGAAGTGAAAAGCAGACAAGGCTGGTGAACAGGAGCAACTTTGGAGACAAACTCAGGCTTTTTGAGGCAAAGATAGGAGGCAAAAGCCACCAAAGCCTGGGGCAGGGTGTGGGGGTCTTCAGGAACTGACTGGCCTGGCAGGGCTTCCTCCTCATCCCTGATGCAAATCTCTTGGCAATTTTCTTCTCAACAAGATGGACTTGGATGTGAAGGGGAAGAGCTTGAGGGCATCATTGGTTCACTTGGCTGTCTGATTGGTTGTCTGAAGGACAAGATGAGCCACTGTTGAAAGGGTTTACCTGAAGTAGGATGGAGTCACAGAGCCACAGACCCTTGTGGGGTGACAGTGGCCACAGAGGTCTGGGAGATCGCTGACATCACTAGTTGCTCAAGGCACTGCTGTCCAGTCATGAGGTCCTGCTGTTGTCCTCCAGCCTCACTGCTGATCTATTTCTCTTACAGTAATTGAGAAATGGTCAAAGCTACCAGCTTCTCATTGCTGTTTTTAAATGTCTAATATGTCTGTACCCCTTTTCTAAAACAACAGCATGAACAAGTCTTGTGCAACTGTTACAGACCTTTTGATAATTATAGAAAATGGTGCTTTTCTCAGTATAAATGTGTTTTACAAAGGCAGAAAAAATTGGAAGATTATTTTGAAAAGGAGAGAAACAATTTGACTTGAAACTTGCAAATTACTTAGGAAAGAATGAAAAGGTTTCCAGAAAGGAAACTTGGTGGGACCAGTGCTGTGGGAGGAAGGGACTGGGACCCACCAACCCCCTCCTTATTCCTGAGAAGGAAACTTGTGGGGTGATGGCCAGAGCTTGAAAGTAGGAGGGCATGGCCTGCTACACTGTCAAGGCTGCACTGTGTCCCTAGATGCATGTAGACTTAGGACCTTAAGTGGGCAGCACGTACCCTAGAAATAGTTGGGCCACACCATGGTCAGGCCAGCTTTAATAAAGATCTGAGGGAAGAAACAGCCTCCAGCAGCGTTGCATGGGCAGTGGAGGCTCTGCTTCAGCTCCAGCCCTGCCTGAGGGTCCCCTCAGTCAGCTCTGCTAAGAAAGCCTAGGTGGCTTCAACAATAGTCATTTACTTCTCCCAGTTCTGGAGGCAAATGGAGGACCAGGGGCTCAAACAGTGAGGTCTTGAGAAGGGCCTGCTTCCTGGTTACAATCTCACGTAGCCTTTCGTTCTTCGGTGCGTGTTTGGAAAGAAAGGCACCCTGTCTGTTTTTCTTCCTATGAAGACATTAATCTGATAAGGGCATACAACCAGCAACCCCTTGGCATCTATGGGGCTTTCTGGGCCCCGGTAGTTTGGGGGACAGGGTGGAAGCAGGCAAATCAACACTGACTTACGGCATCTGGGAGCAATGGTGGGGAAGGGGCTGTTTGGAGCTGTATGTGGGATAAGCTCCCCACAGCGCCATCTGAAACAGGGATGGGGTGAAGTAGTTTGCTGAGATGATGCCTGTAGGTGACAGGAAGTGTGAGAGGGCAGAAGAAGGAGCCAAGGATGTGATTTCAACCTGATCCCCAAAAAGCATTAGAGTTCAAGTTGCACTGAATGGCTGTCCTCCAGGCTCAGGGGTGACCTTCCTCTTTGTTCATCAGCAGAGTGATGCTCGGCTGGGGCACTGCTGTGGATGCTGCTGAGAGCCTGAGGCAGGGTCTCTAGTGTGAAGTCCCTCCTCTTACTGGAAAGTGGTCGTTGAAAGGCAAGAAGTGAAACAGCATCTGGGAAAGAGGCGTGGCCAGGTGAGGGATGGCTAAGGTGGGCTGCAACAGCCTTCATCCTGGGGCCAGAGCGGCATCCTCTTCTCAGTACAGAGGTCTGGGTCATGTCCTTACTCTGAGGTGCCTTAGTAGAGTAAAATTAAGTACTTCATTATCTGTTTATAAAACCAATTAAGGAGAAAGGAAATGAAAGAGGTGGGGTATCCGCAATGTTGAATTGGGTATAGGATATATTTGATGGGGATAGTTGCTTTTGGAAATTTTATGAGAATATTCTCAATATATTTAAAAACTAACTCTAATTTAAATGCTTAAGGAAGCCCTGAAACATCTGCCCCACAAATGAACATTCCAGAAAACACCATTAGAAATGAAGTTCAATAGGGCAGAGTCTAGAGAATTAAAAATGAGCTGTAGCTCATCACATAGTTAACACCTATGTAACACTTGCTTATGCTAGGTATCATTCTATGCTAGGTACTTTATTCTAGGTACCATTTTTTGTGTTCTGTTTTGCTGACGGGGGAGGGAGGGAGGGGAACAAGAGCCTTACCCATGCCAGACAAATACCCTTCAGCCCCACAGTTCATGTACATTAATGTATTTATTCCTCAGAATAACCTTATACCTGAGGCAGTGTTATTGTCATCTCCATCTTACAGACAAAGGTGACCAGGTTCCCACTGGCTTGGACCACTAGTGGCATGTGCATGACTGTCTCATTAGATAGCTTGTACCACTGGTGGTAGAAGTGGTAAGTCATGCAAGAAATAGTCACGCATGTACAACTGGTGGTTCAAGCCACGCAACAGTGAGACATACAAGTTACAGCCCTCTCATTAACACATTAGGTGACTAGCCAAAAATTACACCAATAATCAGGGCTAATAGCCAACTCTGCTTCTGTCTGATATGCCTTTGACTGGACCTATGGCCCTACTGCACAGAATGCCCATGTTCCAGGGCTCTGGCCTTTCCACCTCTCCTTCTACTTTCTCAGTTGTTGTCTCTGGCTACTGGACAGAGCTACTCAAACTTTCCTGTTTTAGAACTCAGCACTGCGGCCTGATGTGTGAAGAGAAAAAATGAAATTTATATGTAAAAAGACATAATATGCAAGCTCATTTCTTCTTTTATCATTAGCTCTATCCATGCAACCCTGATCTGTAAAACATGTGTGGTGTTCACCCCACCTTTCTGTCTTCCTTGTAGAGAAGTCACCCACTCTCCCGGGACCTAACACTGTCAGCCTCTGCAGCCATGATACGGAAGCTGCTGAGCACCAGTGTCCTTAACACTAACCCAGGGAGGTCCCTGTTAGTCGCACCCAGCTTTGCTTACTGGGAAGAAATAACCTATAGCCACAGGAGGATGATGATTGGGTAGCTTCTCCTTCAGCATGATACTATGAGGTTTTAGGGTTAGAGTTTCAAGGCAAATGTTCTACCCACCTTGTGAGCTAATGAGTTTCAGGCAAGTTCCTCATAAATGTTCCTCAGTTGCTACACCCAGCAGAGACAGTGCCACCATCTGCTCAGGGAGATTGAGGATTAGATGGGCTGGTGCTTGGCAAATGCTTAGCACAGGGCCTTGTGGCTTGGTTTGTTTTCCACAGAGACTCAAGTCAGGGTCTCAGGGGACCTGGGGAGGGGCAGAGTGTTCAAGTGCCTTATAGAAACAACATGGTCTTGGACAAAAATCACTGGTGGTCAGAGCAGAGCTCCTGGGTGAGCACAACTTCTGTCTGTTCACACACGAGTGAGGGAAGATTTCCCTTTAGAAAATTTCTCTAACAAGAGAATTGTGGAGCAACTGGAAGAGGCTCAGCCCAAGCCCAGAGCAACGAACCAAGGAGCTCAACTGACAAACTTGGAGCTTAGGGCTTTCCTAGCTCCTCCACACCATCTGATGTGGACATGGGCATGTGAGTGCCAGGCAGGGGGAAGTCTGGCTGTTAGCTTTGGGATTGTGGGCTCAGGGCAGGAGCCAAGGTCAGGAGACCCGGGACCTGTGAATCATGGGGTGGGGGTGGTGGTGTGACAGAAAAGGTCCCTGTGCTCACCAACATGGGCTGCAGCAACACTATAGCACAGACCAGGTAGCTTGAGGCAGCAAAAGGCTGGGGATGTGACTCGGTGGGAAAGCCTGCCTCCGGGCTGGGCAATGTCCTGAATGCTGTTCTCAGTGCCACATACCAAAAGCCCTCTAGCAAGAAAGTCAAAATTCAGAACGGAAAATACAGATCCTGCTGGGTGTATATTGCTTTTGCATTGTCATAAAGTTAAAAAAAATTATAAATCACACCATCGTGCATCAGGGCTAACTGCGTCATGCAGAAAGGTAATGTTGACTAGAAAAAAACACACAGCAGAAATGTGTTTTCTCGTAGTTTCACAGACTGCAAGTTCAGGCTCCTCCTGTAGGTTGTGAAGGGAAGATCTTCTTGCTTAGGCAGTTCTCCTTGGCCCTCTTTGGCTTCTAGAAGGGCATCATTTTTGCACCTTCACCATTGTCTCCCCTAAGTATGTGTCTGTGTCCAAAATCTTTCTCTTTGAATACACATGCTGGTCTTAGGATCAGTGTTAGTGCTCTCTCCAAGGACCTCACTGTGTCTGTTATCTCTGCACATGTTGGCTTTAAACAGGATCACACTGGTAGGCACTGGAAGGTTAGGACAGAAATACGTGAAGTCTGTGTATCTCAGGAAAGCACAAGATATTCTGTGATAGCCCCTAATTCACCTGGCCTATTTCCTCTGCAGTAAAATAAGGTATGAGCCTGTGGCCCTCAGATTCACCCCCCACTGGTTTTACAGCATGTTAAAGGTCAGCCTAGAACTATGCTTGCTCTTCAAGATACTACAGAATGTTAGACTTAGGGTTCCCCCTGTAACCTTTCCAGGTTAAAATGTATAAAGCACAAATAATAAAAATAGCAGCTGTTTATCTCTGTAGGTGTTTTTAGCTTTGAGTTATAGTTGCAGCCATGATGCGTCACAAAAGCAATTAGTCCTTAGAACAGCCAACCCAGAGGCAAGTCGGCACCAACAAAAAATGAGCTTTCAAGCCAGCAGGAAGACACCAGGCGCAGCGCCGCCTCATAACAACGTTGCTTCATTGGTGCGATGCAAAGGAAACAACATTAGGATCTATTGATTCTTTTCAAGATCTAATAACATGCTCGACTCAAACCTCATCCACATACAGCTTCCTGCATCATCTTTCACAGGAACTGAAATTGGCCGTTGATGAACACTGGTTAATCCCAGAAGTGGTTGTGTTAGAACACAAAAGCCACCAACATATTTTCTTTGGGAAACAAGGTCTATTGGGAAAAACTACTCCATGTCTAAATAAAATTGAAATTGCACCTAACTTCACATTTATTTGTTTGCAATGCCTTTCTTGGGCTAATCAGGGTCAGAACCAGTTGCTATTAGCACCAGTGAGCCACTAAAAAATCCAGGACAGAAGAATCACAGGAGTTCAGGGAAACAGGCTGTTCATTTTTATTTTTGTTTGTTTTGTTTTGTTTTTATGGTCCTGGGGATTGAACTCAGGACCTTGTCCTTGCCAGGCAGGCGCTTAACCCATTGAGCTATCTCCCCAGCCCTTGGTTGTTCATTTTTAAAGAAAAAAAATCAAGTCTACATCTACAATGCTGTGTCAAATTATTTACACATAAATTATAGGTTTTATCTCCTCAAAATTTGTTAGCATTCAGACTATGATAAATTGGACCTGAGTTATTGGTGAAAAAAATCTTAAGGTGATTTTTTTTTTTTTTTTTACCAATAACTCAGGTCCAATTTATCATTCAAAAATCATCTTAAGATTTTTTTTTCCAATGGAAAAATATGTAGAAGGCACCTGGGGTGTGGGGTGTGAGTGTGCAAACTGCTCAGCAGGTGCACAGCAGAGGAGAAAGCATGGTTTTTCTGTCAGAATGGATGATGAAGAATTTTGGCCTTGGGGCACTCTTACCATGCATGTTTTGCCTCTGATCCTCATTTTCTGTATGTGTGATGTAGGTTTCAAACTGAGGGGTTTCTGTAAATATTAAATGGGATAATGCATGCAGAGTTCTGCAGGAGCCCTCCCACAGTTAAGAATCCAATAAATGTCAGCTTTTATAGCATCTTTATTACAGAGGATCTTTGTGTGTTTATATTTCATCTGTGAAAAAGAATTAGATTTCTTGGAGGGAGGAGTAGGTCTCAGGCTTCCTTGGTCTCTCAGTTCTAAGAAGGTACGTTGTCTCTCCACAGAATGGAACTGGTAGAGACAGGAGTTTGGTTAGTAGGGGAAGAATGGAGGAGAAACCAAATGCATAGATTGAGATTTATTTTCCTGTTATTAAAGGTGTATGAGGAAACCAACCAGGGACACAGGCTATGTGGAGGCCAAAGACTGGATTTATTTATCTGGGTCCAGAGAGGCTGAAGTTGTGGGTGACATCAGTGTCTAGCCAAACCATAAGTTGAGCTTTTATGGGGTTGGGGAATGGAATTATAATCTCAATGAATCTGGGTATAATGTTTAGGGTCAAAGTTTCTCAGACAGTCAGTGCAGGTATGCAGATAATGGGCTCCCATATGAGGAAGATTATATGTCCAGCCCTAAATTTTCTTTATAGCTCTGTATTCTGTTTGCTGAGGAATACGCGGCCCATTAGTAGTGTTCTATTGTTTGCTGAAGATAGCCTGGTGGCTGAGAAGATCTTGCCCAGGTCAGGCCTGACACTCTCTTTCCTGTATAGCTCCAGAGTGCAGCTGGATTTTATGAATTTCAAAATCCCACATATCCACCCACATGAATTACTCATGTCTAATTCTTTTTCAGTTCCACAACAATTGTGATGATAATAATAATTATTATTTTATCTACATCACTGTGCCATGTGGAAGCACAGAAAAATGAATTTGTCCAACAAGTAAAAGAAGGACTCTACTAAGAATATGACTGCCATGGACTTCATCTTCATGTCTCCAAACTTTCTACTTGGAAATCCAAGGACCCAGTTGGGATCAGGAGGAGGGGTTAGGTCATGCAGGACCTAGTTCCCCTGTAATGGGGTTAGTGCCCTGAACAAACAGACAGGAGACAGTTTGCTTCTTTTTTCTTTGCTGACCACTGCAGGAAGACACAAGAATATGACTATCTGCAAAGCAGAACAGAGGCCTCTTACCAGAACCCAACCATGTCAGTACCTCAGTCTCAAACTTCCAGTTTCCAGGTCTGAGAAATAAATATTCATTGTGTAAGCCACTCACCACATGGCAAAAAGACAAAGGCAATGATCATTCAAGCAATCAGGACTCTTGTCCTTCTGACTCAGTTCCCCTTCTCCCACTATAGCAAGCTGCTGTTTACATCCAGTAAACAAGCAACTGGCGTGGGATAAGAAGAGACGCAGATTTCCTACTTGTCGGTTGTGTCTTTAGATAAAGACTCTACATTTGATTGGAAGTCCATGGAGAGGCATCTTGCAAAGAGAGAGGTCAGTCTACTAACATGCAGAAGCAGGAGTGCTCAAGGGAGTCTGTATCGCAGTGTGGCCCTCACTAGGCCTTGAGGGAAGATGGCAGTCCTGCTGCCATTTGTCCAATGATGGACATTAGAGGTCAGGTAGCAGTGGCATATTCAACTTCCAAATCTCAAAGCAAACTTTCAGAGTTGCTATTTTGTTTCCATTTCATTGATGAGGTAACTGAGGCCTGAGACTCATGGGTGATAAGTAGAAAAGCCAAAGTTCAAGTTTCAGATCCTGAATTTCAACTATGATAATATTCTCACTATACAATACTGGGAAAGCACTTAACTTTTTGTGGGGATTGGCCTCCTCCTCAGCAAAATGGATGAGAATTTGACCATACAAGAAACACGGGGAAAGATGTTCAGGTCATGGAGAGGCAAACTAAAACTACACTGAGCTGTCACTCACTGCCATAAGGATGGCTGTTACCAAAAAGGTGACAAGAGGTGGCAATGGTGTTGAGCAAAGGAGACCACTGTCTGCCATTGGTAGGAATGTAAATTGTACAACCCTTGCTGAGATTAGCATGAAAGACTCTCAAAGACCCAAAAGCGAGCCAGCAGCTGACCTAACAAGCTGGTTACTGGGCATACAGTGAAAATAGTCTATCAAAGAGACACCTGCACTGCCATGTTCTGCACAATGCTATTCATGGTAACAAATAAACAAAGGATGGAACCAACTCTAGGATCCACCAATAGAGCAACAGATAAAGAAAGGATGGTATACATACACTACTCAGCATAAAAAAGAAGAAATATTGACATTTATAACAATATAGATGAATGTGGAAGGCATTATGCTAAAGGACATAAGCCAGCTGCTGAAAGATAAATATCTCATGATTTCAGTCTCACATGAAATCCATAAAAGTAGTAGAATGGCGGTTCCCAAGGGCTGTGGTCCACAGGCTGGGGGATGCTTGGGGAATGAGAAAATGTTGGTCAAAGACCAAGTCTCAGCTACAAGAAGGATAAATTTTTGAGATGGATTGTACAGTATGGTGATTGTAGTCAATGATATTGCATACTTAGCAAGAACAAGTGTAAAAGACGGTAATGAGTGATGAGTCTGATTGAAATGTACTACATATATTGAAATCTGATATTTTATAAAATTACTCAACATTAATGAAATAGTAAATTTAAAATAATATGTATTCCAGAATTGCTGAGCAAATTTGAAATGTTCTCAACACAAAAGTATA
The DNA here is from genome assembly GCA_004027915.1 of Capromys pilorides. NCBI lineage: Eukaryota > Metazoa > Chordata > Mammalia > Rodentia > Capromyidae > Capromys > Capromys pilorides. The sequence continues at coordinate 19,981 of PVKN010009296.1, forward strand.
TGATGCTATATATCTGTCAATTAATCATTTGTCTACATATTGGAACATCACATTGTCCCTGCATAATTATATACAATTATTGTCAATCAAAGACTTTAGAAAATGAAAATAATATTTAAAAATATACTCAGTAAATTAGTCATCTGGGAAAAGCAAATCAAAACCACGGTAAGATATCACCTTACACTCACTAAGATGGGTATAATAAAACAATCACAAGTATTAGTGACAATGTGAAGAACTAAGAGACACATATATTGCTAGCTGGAGTGCAAAATGGTACGATTTTTTGGAAAATAGTCTGGCATTTCTTGAAATGTTAAACACAGGTTACCATGAGATGCAGCAATTCCCTTCCTAGGTATCTACTCAAGAGCTCTAAAAGCAATTTGTGTTCTGTGTCCAGAACAATATTACTCATAATAGCAAAAAGTGGAAATGACCAAACAGTCTATCTACTTGGGAACAGATAAACAGAATGTAGTGTATGTGTACTGGAATATTACTTGGCAGTAAGAAGCAATGAAGTATTAACACCTGATGCCACATTGATGACCCATGAAAACATTATTCCAAGTAAAAGAAAATACAAAAGTCCGTACATTGTACTATTCCCATGTGTACATGAACAGAATGGACAGATCCATAGAGAAAGAAGTAATTAGTGGTTTCCCGGGGCTGAGCTGGGGGTCCTTTGGGGGATAACTGCTAGTGTGGACAGGGTTTCTTTTATGGATTTTACTGAAAATTGTGACCATAGTTGTACAAGACCATGAATATACCAAAACCCAGTGCACAGGATACTTTGAGATGCTGAATGTGAATGGCATCTGAAAAAAAAAAATCAATGAGTGCCCAGTGAGGAAAATAAGAAAAGAAAGAAACAAAAATAGCAATTATAGCAGCCAGAGATAATCACTGCTCTGATAGGAATCCTTTCAGGTTCTTGTGCAAATACATACTTTGTGAAAAAAACAAAATGGGATCATTCAGATCATTTAAGTTAGTGGAATTTTGGTTTTTCATCACTACTGTTTTTCTCTCCTTGGTAAGAACCTGCCTCTCCATCAGCAGTGTATCTCTCAGCCTCTCCAATGTCCTGCCTTTCTGCATTTCTCTGCCAAGCCATGTTCCTTTTCTTTTCACCTCTCTTCTTTTGGAAGACTTGCCAAGCCACTTGCCAGCAAGATTTTGGCGCTTGCTTTCCCTAATTTACCCTAAGTCACATGATAGTTAATAATTCTGTGGTTTTCATGGAATTGATTCCTAAGTCCATGCACTTACCTTGGCCTCTGTTCCATATACTAATCCCACATCTCCAGATCCCTGTGGGAAGACACTCCTTGGATTTCTACCATCACTGACTACCTCGGTGTAAACAAGTGACCTGTAAGGTCCATGCATTAAATCTCTGTCACTGACATGGTGCTATTGTAGTGGGAGGTTTGAAAACCCTAAGAGTTGGGCCTACTGGTAGGGCCTCCGGTCACTGGTGTATTCTCTGAAAGGGGATAGTGAGGTCCCCAGCCCCTCCTCTGTCTCTTTCTGTGCCCCAGTCTTGAGGTAAACAGGTTGTAGTGGCCATGGATTTTCCCATCAAGACCTTCACCACAGGTTCCAGAGTAATGGAGTCCAACAGACTGCAGACTGAGCCTCCCACACTGTGAATCAACATGCATCTTACCTTGATAAATTGATCCACAGTAGCAGGAAGCTGGGTGATACACCAATGTTATTGGGTGGCTAACATCAAACTCATTGTTCTTTTTGGTGCCACAGCCTAGAATGGGACATTGTGTGCTGGATTTTGAATCTGGACACAGAGTTCATGCTCACATGAAAGCTTTCTGATTCAAGACACGATTTGTGAAACCATGAAAAGTTACCCTGTCTAACTGAGAAAGAACAATATTTTGGGACACAGGGAACAAGGTTATGCAGCAAGAACCAGAGCCAGGCTAAGCCCCTATCACAGCACCCTGACGATAGCTGGCTCTTGCTTTCTTGAGAAGCGTGGTCCCTATGTCCCTTGGATGGGAGGTAGGGTCATGTTCCAGGAGTTGCTCCTAAATACAGAAAGAGAAGCTGTTTGTCAGGCACTCTGAGGAGATGAGAGCATGGTTCACTTTGCTTGACCTTTGTTTTCCTAACTAAGATGTGATTCATGCAAATTTTTCCACCCACCTCCTAGGGTTGAGAAGAAGACAGTATTTGGGAGACGCCTAATTGTAAAGCAGGAGGCGCCCCACTGGAATGAAGTGAATCTACAATAAGGTGAGGGTTTCTCCTCACCTTTGTTCTGCTCCTAACCACTTATTTCTGATTTCTTCTCCATGCCTTCAGAGCCTCAGCAATGTCATAGCTGCCCAGTGCCTTGTATCCCCAGGGTCCCCATGTCAGCCCAGCATCCATACCCCATCTCTACTTCTACAGATCAGCAGGACCTTTCTGTCTTCTCAGGCCTCCATATTCCTCCTGCCCCCATATCCTGCCCCATGTCACATGTCTCCATATCCCCTGCGAGCTTCTAAATTCCCTCATGTCAAGACCTCCAGAGTCTTGATAGCCCCTCAGGGTCTCAGCATCCATTCCTTGCCCTCTTGCCCATGATCCCTTCACTTTTTTTCTCTCCATTTTGGATCCCATCATCCTTGGCTGCCTCGAAGTTAGCCCTAGAGGAGATATCACTGTTCCTGGTGAGCCCCAGTGTTGAAACCAATGATATCTCAGGTGTCAGTTCTCTTGAATTTTTCTCTCAATATCAAAGGCCCTGGTGGCATTGGTTTTGGAACCAATGTATCAAATGCACTTTAACCTCCTGTGGGTTTCTTCTTGTCTAGCAACTAATGCATTTTGCATAAAGTACTGTCTCTAGTTTCCTTGAAGCCCTGGGAAGGGTATCCTGTTTCTGTGAAGCTGTGGAATGATTTTGTTTTAAAGCATCAACATCCAGAGTACAGTAGATAGGCTTACTGTATGCTTTATTGAAACAGCCAGGGAGGGTTGGGAACCTGAAGTTTTCACTGGGGCTTCTCTGATACTTGAGAAACCTGCCTGGCAAGAATTTCAGGATATTTCAGAGTTTCATAGCAGCATTTAAATACCAAGCATTACATATATATGGATATAAACACAACTAAGTTTCCTCCCCTTTTACAATTATTTTTTCTTTTTAGAAAATGATACATCTTTCCTTTTAGAAAATGTAAAATATAGTTTTTTTAAAAAAAATCACATGTAATTCTACCACTCAGAGATAATTACTGTTCTTTGTGTGTGTGTGCCTATGCATAAATATTTCTCTTGCAAAATGTTATTATGTTGATGATTCATTAACACATTGTAATTTTTTAAACCTGTAGGTGGCTATTTATATTGTTTTGGCTATACTACAATTAATATGTATTTATCATTAAAGTTGAAAGTATAAGGGCTGGCCAAATAGTTTAGCAGATTAAAACACCTGCTTAGGTAGATGCAGTGGCCCGTTTCAATTCCCAGCCCTGCCTGCGGGGCACACTAAGACAGCGATTGAGACTGGGCATGATGACATGTGCCTGTAATTTCAGCTCTTGGGAGGCTGAACACAGGTGGCCCTACAAGTCCAATCTATGTAGTGAAACCCTGTAGACCCTGTACACCCTTACTAAAAATACAAAAAAAAAAAGGAAGAAGAAAGAGAAAGAAAGTATAATTATCCTGATGAAAATACAGGTGTTTCTAAACTGGTATATTGGAGCATACTTGTAATTCCAGCACTTGAAAGGCTGAGGCAGGAGGAGTGCTGTAAGATTGACTACATAGCAAAACTGTCTCAAAAAATAGAAACAGAAGCAAAAGTATTTCTGAAATTAAAAAAGTAATAGAAACGAGTTAAACATATTACTTAGCAGTAAATTTACTGCCCTTTGCCAGAGATCAAGGGGTTGAGTGTGTTAGTAGTTGTGTCTACATGTTCTAATTTGTTCCACTGGTCTTCCAG
>PVKN010009297.1:0-23959 GCA_004027915.1 Capromys pilorides
TGATTTAACAGTTATAACTATGTTAGTGGATCTTGAAGCGCTACTCTAATTGAGATGCATACTTCTTTGGTGAGCAACGTTGTTCAATCACTTCTTCTATGCTTTGCTAGTCACTTGGTTATCATTTGGACGAAATGACTTGTGATAAAATACCACACAAGTTAATACATCGTTTTGTACTTTCTTGAGTAGTTTTTATATTTATTAAAATAAAGTTTGTCAGTATATTGATTAGGGCTCTCCAGAAAGTGGAAAAGTGGAATTGTCTGTCTGTCTGTCTGTCTGTCTGTCTGTCTATTTATCTATCTAATGGATTTATTAGATTGGTTCCCAAGATCACAGAAGTTGAAATAATCCACAAGAGCTACAAGCTGGAGAGTCAGGAAAGTTTATACCTACTGTGCCCAAGGATCTGGGAACCTCAGAATGGAAGAGACGGTACATCACCCTAGTTTATAACCAAATCTTAGAAGGACCCAGAGTGAGGTTCACTGGGGCAAACCCACATTCAAAGGCAGAAAAGCATAGTATCTGATATCAGCTGGTGACAGAACCACAAGATGCACCCACTTCAGGAGGAAGAGCAAAAGGATTCTCTTTCCCCTTGTATACTTTTATTCAGGTGCAACTTCACCGGGTTTGTGAGTATGACTTCTTAGAATCTACATATATGTGAGGTTAAATATATGATATTTAACCAAGAGTGCCAGGGTCTTTTCACTTAGCATGTGATCCACTAGGTTCATCCCTGCTGTCCGAATGGTGGGATTTATTTTATTTTATGTTGCTTCTACATCTTGCTTGTTGTAAGATTGGTTAAAAGGAAAAGCAAAACAATAACAAAAATGTTGTAAGACATTCAAAAGAAAAAAAAGAACAAAAAGAAAAAAAATTAGGCGTTCACTTTCAAAAGACTAGCAGAAATTGGCAGTACAGTTATTTATACTGTTCGGCACATATACCTAGGTATATCTTTTCCCCTTCTTTCTTCTGAAACCAAAAACAGATCAATGGAGAGTGTTTTCATGGAGATCAATGGCAATGTGTGTTTTTTTTTCTGCAATAATTAAAAACAAAATTAAACATTCACCCCATTTGCCAATTAGCCATGGCATATATTTGAAACATCTTTTCAATTTCAGTAAGAATCCTCTGGGAGTTGTGTTACTTAGCTTTCCATTGCTATGAAAAAAATACCTGAGGCAAACAGTTTAGAGGAGAGAGGTTTATTTTGGCTCACAACTTTAGTGATTTCCATCCATAGTAAGCTGACTTCAGTGCTTCTCACCTGTGATGACATAGAAATGCCATGGTGGAAGGAAAGATTGGAGAAAGGAATCTGATTGTCTGAGGGCAGCTGGGGAGGGAGGGAGAGGGGGAAACATAAGGGAAGAGAGAGAGGAGAAAGAGAGAGAAATTGGTCATGAGTAAGATGGATTTCATGTAGTCACACACCACCATTCACCTCCTGTAACCAGGCTACCTCTCCTAAGATTCTGTTACATCCTAGTAATTCCATCAAGTCATGACATCATCAATGAGTTAATGCACAGATGATGTCAGATCACTCATGATCCAATCATTTTCTGAAAATCCCTTTTTATTACACTGTAACTTTTGGCGGGACATTTAGAACTGAACCCTAGTGAATTCTGATCACCACTTTATTGAAATGATTTGGAAGAAGTTGCATTATCCTATTAAGTTACTTTGTACATTCATGGGGTATAATGTATCATATATCGGTGATACCTTCATTCCTTTTCAATAGCGTTTTGCACATTTACACAATCTATGTTGACCATTTATTTTAGTAAAGCTCATGCAAGGGCAATACTGTCAGAGACAGAAGAGCGCAAGTGCTGTAAGGAGCACAGGCCCTGCACTTGTGTTTACTCAGCATCCGCAGATGGCATTCTACTTCTGTATCCTGCTATAATTATTCATTGGCATTCTACCAGTTGGATACTATGGTGTAAGACAAACTGCCCAAAAGACTGAAGCGTATGGCAAGATGCAACTGCCTGCTGCCCCTTGGAAGAGGGCGGACCAGCCCATTTTAGACATTGAGACATTTGACACCTTCATCGATGTGGCAGCCCCAAGAGTTTCTGTAGAGCTTGCGTCCCACCCTCTGCGGCAGATGTGTTTTTGTTGGATGCACCAGATGGTTGCAATTTCCTGCCCATCATCTGCAATTAACCTGATGTCATCACTACTGTGTTGAACGGGAGGGTGTTCTGTGAGAAGTTCATGTGATGGGTTTTTCCATCCACTTTGTGACAAGGAGCAAGAGAGGTAACAGAGCCTGAGAAGGAGTTGAAGACCTGAGCTACTGTTGATCCTTCGCACGACACCAACACTAAAAGAGTCACCAGTGTTCCAGCAATGGGGGCTCCCACTGAACCCAGGACTGTTCAGTCCCAGAGCTGCAATATGCTATTCCTGTTCTTCAAGCTCAGCGATTTCAGTGAAACAGTCAGGGCATTCACTGCTCCAGAGATGTGAAGCAATCAGACTTGTGCCTGGTGATCCCAGAGGCCCGTAAGGGAAGGAGGTGCTGGTGGAAGCGGGGACCTGCCTGGGCTCCGAGGCTAGAGGTCATCCCTTCCTCTATCCCTGTGCACCCTGGGAAGAGAAAGCTGGGGTGGCTTTCAGGAGCCCAGCACTGCTGCACCCTTCTTCCCACACTGCAGCTGCCACGGCTGGGTCACCCACTAGCTGCTGGGAGTGCAGGTGAGCTGGCTACTGGGTTCTCACAGGCTGCCCTGGGTGGGGTTCTGGGATGGAAAGGATTGGCCGGACTTTCGGTCTTTACCAAGGTTCTTTATTTTATTAACATTTCCCGCAGCGTCTTAAGCACCAGTCACTGAGGAAGCTGCATCTGGGTCATGTCTTGTGGGTTACGCGTCGCGCTCACTTTCCTGTGAACTTTATGTGCTAGAACTCTAGGCGCAGTGCTGGGCTTCAGTTCTCAGTAGGTGGATGACGAAGAGGAATCATCTGAATGTTCTACAGAATCTCGCCTGATAATTGGTAGAATAGGGTCCCATCTATCAACACAAGTGAAAAGACCCAGGGAAGGCCTCAGGGCACCAAGGTGGGTACCATGGTTGCTATGTTATAGAGACTCCAGTAGATGGCGCACGATCGATCTCACAGTAAACAAGTGCTGAAGCCTCAGCCTGGAATACAGGGGCTGGAGAAGCCATGCTCTCAATTGTGGAAGCTGATAAGGTCTGAAGCTGTCTGCATAGCTTTCAGATGTCACAGGGCTGTGGGACCTCTGGGCACAATGGCCAGTTCTTCCCAGCGGCCAGTTCCTTAGTGTCACCTGTTTTACTTTGTGACTGGCAGTCCCCCTGCCTGGCACCACCTTCCCAGTAGTCCTCTGGTCAGCAGGGAGGCAAGCTGGGTGAGAGAACAAAGGCCACCGCTCTGAATGTGGACAGTGTGAGTGAAATAAGCATGGTGTGACCTCATGGGTTCAGAGCTACAGAATCCCAGAACTGAACTGCATTGTGAGGTGAACAAGAGTTGGCCTGGAGGAGGCCCTGAGAGGAGGGGAAGGGGGGCTGGAAGAGGGGCAGTGACTACAGACTTGGTCCCCTGGTGTTCTCCAGAGTCCTCAGTACTGAGCGAGAGCACTGCATGTTCCACAGGGGCAGAGGGTGGGCCCTGAGCTTCGTGCTACTCAGGCCCTGCAGTGTGGAAGGACAGGGACGTGACGTGCTGACGCTGGGTCTCTCTGTTTAGTTTAAGTGTGCCAGAATTTAAAATACCGTGTTAACAAGGGGTTGGAATGATCATTTATTGCTATGTTCTATTAATACTTCGTGTGTTCCATGCACCCAGCAAATAAGCAGTTTCCATAGTGATTTCTGTAATACATGCTCCTCAGATTTTGAAGCAGACTGGTGCCTGAATGATTCCAGACTCTGGGATGGGGACCATTGCTGGTCCTCTTCTTTGCCTCTGTCACTGTTCAGTGAGATCAGCACTGAGAACCTCGAGCTCCCAGGGCCAGGTCAGCTCTGTAATCCCAGCTCTTGGAAGGCTATAAACAGGTGGATCACTACAAGTCCAGTCTAGTAGTGAGAGCCTGAACATCCTGTCCCTATAGATCTTCCCTAAAAATATAGAAAAAACAAAAAACAAACAATAAAACGAATGAAAAACAAATAAAAAATGGAAAAATAAGAGCTGGAGCCTGCGTGGGGTTTGAGCTCCTCTTCTAGGAAGAGGGCAGAACTGAGAGCTCCTGTGTGCATCTGTGAGACCCGAAGGATTAGGAAGCACAGGGTATAGAGGAGCCTCGACCTGCTCAAGGCTGTGCCAGTTCTCCTCCAGACTCGTCAGACCTCTTCATAGACAAACCCAACCTGGCCTCCTCTTCTGCTAAATTCCTGCTTCTCTGAGGGACCTTAGCATGGAGCTGCCCTTAAGTAGCACAGCTAATAAGCTCTGAACCCCACAGAGAACCCCAGTGTCCTGTGCCTGTGGATGAGCAGCCTCATTCTGTCCTGGGCCCCAGGGGAGGAACCTGCTCTCTGCAGGGAATCTGTGCCGTCCTGGTCCAACACTGACCCAGCAGTCAGGTGGCCTGTGCTGAGAGGAGCCAGCCCTGCAGCTGTACCCACCTTGTCCTGCCCTGCTAATTTGCATGTGCCCAGAACCCCACCCAGTCCTGAGGACTTCTTCAGAGGCTGCTCACACCCTGGGCTGAAGTAGGTCCCAGCCAGGACACAGCATGGTCATGAGGGTCCCCGCTGAGCTTCTGGGCCTCCTGCTGCTCTCTCTGCCAGGTAAGGAGGGGCAGCCCTGGGGATTCCATGAGCATTGCATGGTCAGAGCTACCTGGAAATTATACAAGTTCTTTTATAATGTGATTAATCTTGTAAATATTTGTGTTATATTTCCACTTTCAGGTGCCAGATGTGACATCCAGTTAACCCAGTCTCCATCGGTGTCTGCATCTTTAGGAGAGACAGTGACCATCAACTGTCAAGCCAGCCAGAGTGTTAGCAATAATTTACAATGATATCAGCAGAAAGCAGGGCAAGCTCCCAAACTCCTGATCTACTATGCCACTAGTGTGCTGTCTGGGGTCCCCTCGAGGTTCAGCGGCAGTGGCTCTGGGACAGACTTCACTTTCACCATCAGCAGCGTGCAGGCTGAGGATGTTGGAGCTTATTACTGTCAGCAGGGTTACAGTAGGCCTCCCACAGTGACACAAGCCTTAACAAAAACCTCCCAGGCAAGCAGAAGTGTGAGGCTGGGCGGCCCCACTTCTCTGTCTGCTGCCTCCACCTGCAGAGGCCGCTGCTCAGATGCAGCCAGGCGTTGCTGGTCTCTGTATTTTGGTAGAAGTACAGAGGGAGGCTCCTCTCACCCTAACTCTCCCTCCCTCCTCCTCATCAGTAAGCGCAGCCCTTGCAGTGCTTGTCCTGGTCTAATGGAGGACACTGAGGCGCTTCCATGAGCAGTGTGGGTATGGCATCACTTGGACTAAGCACCTGCTTTAGAAAGCCCAGGGTCTAGGATTCAATCCCCGGTCCCACACGTTTACAGACCCTGACCCTGGGTGTCCTGAGCAGAGATCGATTCCAGGCGTGGTGCCACACACCTGCAATCCCAGCACTGGGGAGGTTGACAGATAAGAGGACCGCTGAGCTGTATAATGAGACCCTATACCAAATACAGAAATAAAAGAAAGAAAAGAAATTTTCTCTGCGAAAATGCTTTTTTTTTTTTTTTTTCTATAGGGTCTCACTACCCAGCTCATAGTAATCCACCTTTTTCCTGCCTCCCAAGTAATGGAATTACAGACATGTGCCACCGTGCCCAGAATCCGTCACCAGATCAGTGTGTTCAAGAGCAGGGCTGGCGCGGCAGGCAGGGCCAAGAACCGAACCCTGATCCCTATCCTTTCCTAAAGAAAGTGTTTAATCCGCTGAGCTATACCACCAGCCCTTGTGAACTTGCTTTTAATTAAACTTTTTCAGTCTGAAACAGCTAGTTGCCCTCTCTTGAAAGGCAGCCTAATTTTCCCAATAGGAAAAGAAACCACATATTTGGAGCAGCAGTTTTTGGTTAGTATTTGAGTTTTCAGAAGCAAGGGCAGGCCATGATATAAGGAATAATTCTGCACGAGTAAGACATTTTCCCTGTCAAAGACCGATGTTCCAGTAGTGGAGGGGAGACCTTGGCAGGATACTGTAATGTTTCGGAGCTCTGCACTTCCGGGGCTTTCCCAGGTCTCAGCTGCCACAACTGCGAGCAACCACCACCTGCTGAGTGTGCGGGTCATGTTGGGGACCAGGATGCTCCCAGCCTGCTCTTGAAGTGGGTCTGGGGTGCCAGGGAGATGGGCCTGGTTTATCAGATCTAGACCATGAGCCCTCAGCTTCCTCACATGTCCTCTAGTCCAGCCTGGAAGGTCTTCAGGGCCACCTACTCTTTGTCAAATCTCTATTTAGGAAGAGGAATCGCTTGAATTTTCTACAGAATCTTTCCAGAGAATTCATAGAACAGGGTCAGCTTCAGGAATGTAAGTGAAAACTTCCAGTCAAAACCTTAGGGAACCTAAAGAATAGGTTGCTGTGTTGCAGACCTTCCATTAGTTAGTGCACAACTCCCCAGTAAGGCAAGAGGGCTCAGGCTACAAACCCTGGGCTGTAGACACGATCCTCTCCCTGTAGGTAGCTGCTAAGGCCCAAAGCTCTCTGCCCAGCTTTCGGGGCAGCTCTGCAGCCTCTGGGTACAATGGACAGCTCTTCCCCGCGGCCAGTTCCTTAGTGCTTCCTGTTTCACTTTCTGATGCACCTGCCTGTGATCAGCTTCCCAGCAGGCCTAGGGTCAGCAGTGAGGCAGGCTGGGTGAGAGCACCAGGGCCGCAGCTCTGCACGTGCCCAGCTCTGGGTGAAATAAGCATGGAGTAGCCTCATGGGTGCAGAGCTGGAGCTGGCAGAACCCTAGATCTCAAGTGCACTGAGAGGTGCAGAGAAGTTGCCCTGGAGGAGGCCCTGAGAGGAGGGGTAGGGGGAGTGGGAGGGAGCTATGATTGCACACCTGGTCCCCTGCCATTCTCCAGAGTTCTCATCCCTGAGCCAGCAAACTGCTTGGTCCACAGGGGCTGAGGCTGGGCCCTGCGCTTCATGCTGCTCAGTCTCTGTGGTGCGAAAGGACCAGGAGGTGATGTGCTGATGCTGGGATCTTTCTGTTCAGTTTAAACTTGTCAGAATTTAAAACAACATGTACACAAGCAATAAGAAAGGTCACTTATTGGTCCTTTACTTTAATAGTTCCCGTGCTACATGCGCACAGCAAAGCAGCAGTTCACATAGCGATTTGTGGAACACCTGCTCTTCATCTTGCTCAGCACATCAGAAGCTGCGCGATTTTGAGACTCTGGGATGGGGACATTTGCTGATCCCCTACTGGCCTAAGCCACTCAGGCCCAGTGAGATCAACACTGAGAACCTTGTGCTCCCAGAGCCAGGGCAGCGATGTCCTGCCCGCTCACTGTGTCCTTCTCCCGGAGCTCTGAGCTTGGTCAGCACCCAGAGTGCTGAGTCTTCCCCTTCCCTGGATCTCCTGCCAGGCAGCGTCATGGGACACCCAGGTCCTCTGCTCCATGGAGCAGCAGTGCAGCCACTTTCCCCAGAGCCTGGGCCAGAGCTCTGCAGCTCCCAGCTCTGTGTGCCTGACCTCAGCCTCCATCCAGGTCCCTGTTCTCTGTCTCTCCCACTCACTCCAGGGCTTGAAAATCTGTTATCGCCTTCAGTTCACAGCCCACATCCGCACTTTCTGAATTCCTGAATCACCCTTAGCAGCAGGGTGAGGGTTTGTTTTCCTGGACTCCTGCCTGATCCTCTCACTGCAGATGAAGTTGTTCCTTTGATCTCTCGTGCAAGTATGCTGGGAATCACAGCGAGGACAGGCGTGCACTGTGCCCAAGGCAGAGCAGCCTCATTCTGTCCTGTGTCCCCTAAAGAAACCCATTCTCAGCAGGGAATCTGTGTGGTCCAGCTCTGAGAGCGACTCCAGCAGTCAGATGGCCTGTGCTGAGAGAAGCCAGCCCTGTGGTTGTGCCCACCCGGCCCAGTCCTGCTGATTTGCATGTGCCCAGAACCCCACCCAGCCCTGAGGACTTCTTCAGAAGCTGCTCACTCCCTGGGTAGGAGTCGGTCCCAGTCCGGACATAGCATGGCTATGAGGGTCCCCACTCAGCTTCTGGGGCTCCTGCTGCTCTGGTTGCCAGGTAAGAGGACACAGCTGGGAATTTACTAGGCTGTGTACATTTAAAGCTGTTAGCCCTTCATGATTTCAATTGTCCTGATATTTGTTATGTTTCCACTATCAGGTGCCAGCTGTGATATCCAGGTGACACAGTCTCCATCCTCCTTGTCTGCATCTCCTGGAGACAGAGTCACCATCAGATGTCAGGCAAGTGAAGATGTTAGCGACGGCCTATCTTGATATCAGCAGAAACCAGGGCAAGCTCCTAAACTTCTAATCTACGATGCAACCAGTTTGGAATCTGGGGTCCCTTCGAGGTTCAGCGGCAGTGGTTCTGGGACAGACTTCACTCTCACCATCAGTGGCGTGCAGGCTGAGGATGTTGGAACTTACTACTGTCAACAGGGTTGGAGTACCCCTCCCACAGTGACACAAGCCTTAATAAAAACCTCCCAGGCAAGCAGAAGTGTGAGGCTGGGCGGCCCCAGCTGCTGCTCTCTCTGCTGCCTCCACCTGCAGAGGGCATTGCTCAGATGCAGCCAGGCTTTGCTGGTCTGGGGAGGTTTTTAAAAGGACGGAGGAGGCTCCTCTACCTCCTAATGCTCCTTCTTCCCCCACAGCTGTGAGCGCAGTCCTTAACATGTCTATCCTGATCTGATAGGAGGACACTGAGAAGTTCCCCTGAGCAGTGTGGGATCCGGTGTCCTTTGGATTTTATAGAGTTACAGCAAAGCCCTTCTCTGTGCTCCAAGCAAGAATTGCTCAAGATTTATTTTGTTTATTAGAGTAGATTTCTGTTCAGAGAAACCTTTAAAGTGCAGCGCTGTATACTTTATGCTCCACGCCTCTATGCATGCCCAAGCTCTCCACCTGCAACATCCACTTATAACTGGGTTGCAATCAGTGAAGTTCAATTTGCACTCAATGTCTAGATTCACAGTAAAATTCATTCTTTTTTCTTCTTAATTTATTTGGTGCAGGGTCTAAATATGCAGCTCAGAGTCATGTTCCTCCTGTTTCAGGCCTCTCCAGCATGTCCTGTCAGTCCACCCTGGAAGGTCTTCAGGGCCACATGCTCTTTGTCACATCTCTACTTTTTGCAGAAGACTCACTTGGATTTTCTACCCAGTCTTGCCTCGGAATTGATAGAATATGGTCAGCTTCATGAGTAGAAGGGAAAATAGCCAATCAAGGCCACAAGGTACCAAAAGAATAGGCTGCTGTGTTACAGCTCTTCCTTTAGATGGCGTTCAACGCCCACTATACAAGAACCCAGGCCTCAGCCTAGAAATTCCAGGACAGTGGAAGTGAGGCTCTCCCTTCAGGGAGCTGCTGAGGCCCAGGCTCTCTCTCAGCTTTCAGGACTCACATGGCTGTGGGGCCTCTGGGCACAATGGCCAGGCCTTCCCAGTGGCCAGTTCATTAGTGTTTCCTCTTTTACTTTGTGATTGGTAAACCAGCTGCCGGGGATCACCTTCACAGGAGGCCTCTGGGTAGCAGTGAGGCAGGCTGGGTGAGAGGACAATGCCCACAGCTCTGAAGGTGACCAGCCCTGAGAAAACAAGAATGAAGTGACCTCCTGAGTTCAGAGATGAAGGTGACAGAACCCCAGGGACTGCACCATCTGTGTTCAAAGATGCCCTGGAGGAGACCCTGAGAGGAGGGGAAGGTGGGCTATGCCAGGGTCCCCTGGTCCCCTGCTGTTCCTCAGGGTCCTCAGCACTGAGATGCGGGCACTGCGTGGTCCACAGGGGCTGAGGTGGCTCCCTGAGCTCAGTGTTGCTCAGGCTGTGCTGTGGAAGAGGCCCCAGGAGTGAGGTGCTGACTCTGGGTCTCTCGGGTCAGTTTAAACAACGTGCCAGAATGTAAAACAGCGTGTTGCTGAGCTGTTACAGTGATCATTTATCCTACATCAAGGTAATAGTTCATGTGTTACCTGCACACAGTGGAGAAGCCGTTTACAGATGGACTTGTGGAACGCTTCCTCTTCATCTTTCTCAGGAGACGGGAAGCTGAGTGATTGGAGACTCCAGGGCGGGGACGTTGGCTGATCCTCATCTTGGCCTCTGCCCCTCGCTGCTGAGTTCTGTGCTGAGATCCTGTAGCTCCCAGAGCCAGGCCAGCTCTGTGACCCTGGTCTCTCACAGTATCGCTCTCCTGGGGTTCCCAGCTTGGTCAGCGCCCAGATTGCTGAGTATTTTCCTTCGCTGGACCCTGTTCCTGTCCGCGACCATGGCCAGTGTCTCTGCCCCCAGGTCCTCAGGCACATGGGTCACGGGAGCAGCTGCGTCCCCCACAGCCCAGGTAGAGCTCCGCAGCTCCCAGTTCTGCACGCCTGACTGCAGCCTGGCTCCAGGCTCTCTTCCTGTCTCTGCTTCTCATGTTATTCCCTGAGCTGGAAGCAGCCCATGTGCTTCCCCTCCCTCTGTTTTCCTTCCTTGTCCAAGGGATCCTAACACAGGACTGTGGTCCTCAAGTTAAGAGCGTTCTGTGACGTGAGAACAGGAGTTCCCTGTGCTCCAGGGAGAGCTGCCTGGTTCTGTGCTGGGGTTGAGTGGAAAAGCCCTCCCTCTTCAGACAAAGCTGTGCTGCTCTGGTCTGGAACGGGACCCAGAGAGCAGGGATCCTGCAAGGGAAGGAACTGAGCCTGCAGTGGGTGGAGCCAGCCCTGCAACTGTGCCATGTCCCGCTCACTTGCTAATTTGCATATGCCCAGAACCCCACTCCTGCTGGAGAACTTCTTCTCAGGCTGCTGGTCTCAGATGTGCAGCTTCAGCCTTAGTCAAGGCACAACATGGACTCAAGGTTCTCTGCTCAGTTCCTGGGCCTCTTGCTGCTCTGGGTCCCAGCTAAGGAAGGGCAGCGTCAAGAATTTATTCAGCTCAGTTTCTCAGAGTTGCCTGACTTCTCAGAGACTTTCTCTTTCATTATGCATAACTGTGTTGGTGTTTCTTACGTTTCCAATCTCAGATGCCCGATGTGACATCCAGTTGACACAGTCTCCGTCATCATCTGCATCTGTAGGAGACACAGTCACCGTCACTTGCTGGGCCAGTCAGAGTGTTAACAAAAACTTAAACTGGTATCAGCAGAAACCCAGGCAACCTCCTAAAAGACTGATCTATGGTGCAACCAGCTTGCAGTCTGGGGTCCCAGCGAGGTTCAGTGGCAGTGGATCCGGGACCGGTTTGACTCTCATCATCAGAGGTATGGAGACTGAAGATGCCGCAACTTACTACTGTCAGCAGTATAATAACTTACCTCCCACAGTGGCACCCGCCATGACATAAACCACCCGGGGAAGCAGAAGTGGGAGGCTGGGCTGCTCCAGCTGCTCCTCCTGGCATCTCCAATTGCAGAGCAAAATGCTTAGATGCATCCAGGCCTTGAAGGTCTCTGGAAGGAGTGGGTAGAGGCGTCCCAGGAAGCTCCTCTGCATCCTCACTTTCTTTTCACTTTCACTGTCCTGATTTAATGAAGGACACCAATCCAATAAGCACCGTGGAGTCATGTCGATGATGGCATCATTTTGCATTCACCTGGTGACAAGCAAACTCTTCTATGAATTCCAAGCAATCATTTCTAAAGACTTTCTTCATTTTTAGATTTATAGTTACATCCAAGGTGAAGGTGCCAGGTGTTTTTCCTTCTACTTTCCCTGCATCTACATATCACCAGCATCAGTTGCAATTCTGCTGTGCCCAGTCAACATTGGTTTAAACACACAGTCCATAGGTCCCATTGCAGTTGACTCTTGATGGTCAACATTTTACCACAATGCACCTGGATAATGACGTGTGCCCTACGTATTGGTATGATGCAAGGTTCCCCTTCATTACACACCACTCTTTCCCACCTTTGCCTCTCCTTTGTTCTCCATTTGTTGTAAGCCAACCATGTCTTCCTATACCTAGAGTCTTTCCTTTTCTGGAAAGATAAAGCCTTCAAATTTACCACATGAATATTTTGTAAAGCTAATCTCAAAATATACTGCTGTGGAACATGGAAATAAAAAATGATGGACAATACATTTAGCTACCAAGAAGATTATCTTCACAGCATCTATAATACTGATTTTCCTAATACTGATTGTTTCCCAGAGGTCACCAGAATGGTACAGGTTACTTGGACTGAATGTAAACTCTCTATTAAAATTGAAAACATGCAGAAAAATTTTAAATTCTTGTTTATTTCAAGTTTGTTTTATTGATACACCCTTCATGTAGAAGCTGGTGCGCATGCAATCAGTTGGTCTAAAGCTGGAACGCTAGAACCCTCGCTCTGCTGTTCTCTGTCCTTCAGATCCATTCGCTGCTTCACCAAACCCAGTTTAGTGTCTTCCTCGGACACTCAGGGAAGTCCCCTTCACACCTGCTGTTATGTTTAGTGAGACATGAAGAGAAGACGAAGCGGTTTCCTTTCCTACTGAGAGCAGGATCTCCTTCCTGATTTTTATATGCTTGTGTGTGCTCTCGGGGACTGTGACGCTTGAGTACCTTTCATCAATGCAGTATTCCACACCAGCGTGGGCACAGGACTTGGTTCTTAGCAGGCAACAGGATGCGTCAGTCAGCACTGGGCCACCATGTGCGCTTCATTTTTCCAATCAAGACAGCGTCAGTAGAGGAGGCTGCAGCCTTGCAGGGACACAGTCTTCTGTGGCACATTCTCCCCTCTCCCCCAAGTAATATCTCAGTATCAGCAGTAGAAAGCATTCTCTGTACAACCCATGCCCTGCTTCCTCATCCCCATGGAAGTATGTTTTGATTTATCCTCACTCTCCAGGATTTTCTTTCTAATTCTTGCCTTTTCAATAGGATACATGAATTAAGATTAGCTCTTAATATTCTAAAACATGCTAAGCTCAGTAAATAGTAATTAATAAATGTGTTAATGATCTCCACTCCATCGGGATACTATTGTAAATCAATTAAATAAAGTCTGCAGAAGTAACTCGTGTGAGTTTCTGAAATGCTGATCAGGTCCTCACCAAAATGATGACCAATCACTTCCTAGGAGCAAAGCTTGTCGGAGTCTTAAAAACCCATCATTACAGTGTCACATCAACAGGAGATCTTTCAGGTCTTTGACTCACGTACTTACAAACACCTTGTGTAGGACTCTTCAAGCTAGCTTCACACTAGCCTGAAGTGAAAACTACCTCAACAGTCACCAGCACATGAAGCAATAAATTATGACATGGCCCTCTGTTTAATACTAGTCAGAGGTAAAGAATCACTTTCTTAGTACATGAGCAACATGGATTGATCATAAGATAAATACATTGTATAAAAATAGGAAGCCAGCAAGGAATAGAAGCTATATAATTTATTGAAGGAAATTGTACAGAAGGACAATCTTATGACTCCTGATAGACCTGAGTTTGACAAGTCCATGGTGTGAAGAGGAAATTGGTGTTTGAAAAGGGCAGGAAAAAGCTTTGCTTATTCAGGATAATTTGCTATCTCATGGTAAATTTCCCAGAGTAACACTGATAGAAATTACACTGCACTGGGCTGGAATATCATTCCGCAGCTTGGTCCCTGTCTGGCATGCTGTATGCTCTGGGTTCCTTTCTTGATGCCAAGGAAAAGTAACAAATGACAGTCCCATTGCATCTGTGATTTACTTTGTCTGTGGCAAACATTTTAGCAGCATTGTTTCCTCCAATACAGCAACATGGTTTCTTCTCTTTCATTGTGTCTTGAAGTCTAACTTACAAACATTTCTCTCCTGGGACTGTGTGTGTGCGTGTTGGTGTCCTGTTTCAATATTTGCCTGGTTTTAAGGACTGAAGTTACGCTCTTGTGCTTTCTGTGAAGCTTCCAGAGTCATCACTGTTGATTAAGGTATTCTATTAAATCATACTTCATGATGTCTTATGTATCAATATTTTTCCATTATGTACTTAATTTCACATTCCTTTCCAATTGCCTCTGACCATTTTTCTAAAAATGGCATAATTAAGCTATTTTAATTCACTTTAATATGTTTGTGGAAATGACTATACATATATGGGATATCTTCTGGTCCTTCCTTTTGCCTGTTCTGTGTATTTACCTTTGCTCCTCTGGTGCACAGCACTGTCTTTCTCAAGCTCTGTGATAGGCCCCACCCACTTCTGCAGAGCTGGAGATCCAGCCCAGGGTCCTACGTGTACTAGGCAACGGATCTGCTATTGAGCTATATACAGCTTAATATATATTACCATTCCCTATGAAACTCTCAAGATATAATTTTATTCCTATTCTATTCTTGCTCCTTAAAATTTTTGTGGCTGGCCTTGGTCTTTCATTTACTCTTTATATTCTAATAACTGCTCATTAATTTAAATAAATTGTAAGTTGATTGCTTAAATTTCTTGGCATGAAGTGTACTTCTGTGTGTGTATCTATATCTATACCTTTCTATCTATATACATAGATGTATCTTTTGAAGAAATTAAACTTAAATATAATAGTATCATGTTTTCTACTTGATGAACATGAAAAACACTCATTTAACTCAAATGCTTTCTAATATACAAGACACAGTGAATGTACTCATAGTGAACCCCGAGGTATTGTAGAATTATTATTCTACTGCTTTTTGGTGCGTTTTCAGAAATTTTTGAAAAACTTTTTGTTGTAAGTGAGTGAAGGTGTCCCCCTTTTTCTTTCAACTAGCGAATTATGCCGCTTAGTCTCGTCTTACATCCTGGCTCCCTCAGTATCGTTTCCAGTAAAAGTGATGAAAGTGCACGTCGCTGTCTTCTCCTCTGGAGGATAAAATACTAAGTCTTTGGCTGGTGTGTTCGATGCCTTTAGAGACCTAATTAGGAGTGTGCGCACCATTTCCAAACTGTCAAGGAGGAAGGCAGGAGCTATGTGGCTGACGCATTGCAGCGCAGCAAGGCAGAGAAGCACCCAGGGGCAGCACCCTGCTGCACAGAAAGTCTTGTTTCGGGGCTCATCTCTGGGCTGTTGCCTGTCCTCGGACTTAGGCTGCTGAGCCTCAATGGATGCTGCCTTTTGAAAATTCCCAAGAGGATAAGGATCCACCTGGGATCCTGGGAAAGACCGCAGCCCTGCACAGGAGACCAGTGCCTGGAAGACGAATCTCATACACACTTATTTCAACCCGATGCGATCATGCAGTTAGGATGTGCACTGCGCGTAACTGGACTGAAATAATCGCTGTACTGCTGCGGTCATAACGTGGCTGACCACATATGCTCAGATGATGAGATGCAGCAGAGCTGAAGAGAAACAGTGCTGAATGGATTTGCACTGAGAAGCCTCTGGCTGAGTTAGAGGTTCGGTCAGACAGGAAGACGCCAAGATCGAGTTCTATGACCAGAGAGAAGATGCGCTTTGCTCAGTCTGAGCCAAGAGCCTTCTGCCCTGTCTACTTGGGCGTGGCCTGCTCACGTGTGGATGAGAAGAGCCAGGTGTTGGCGCAGCTGTGTGATCAGCTCCTCCAGGCCCCACTGCTTTGCACGCCCAGCCCAACCCCAACTGCTGTGCAGAGCCCATATCATCTCCTGGGCCAGAGCTCTGGGCTGATCTGCTCCAGGGAGGACCGCGCGCACCATGGAAGCCCTGGCTGCAATCCTTTGTCTCCTGGTACTCTGGGTCCCAGGTGAGGGCTTTTGCATATCTGTGAAAACTCCGCACTGGCTCCAGTGTACAGTATTAGTATTGCTGTTTAATAAGCAAAGTGATTAATATTCAGTGTAGACCAATGAGCCTATGTCTAGTGAGAATCCAATTGGTATGACATAGATTAAATGGAAGACATTTCTGTTTTATTTCCCAATCTCAGATTCCACGGGAAAAATCCAGTTGACCCAGTCTCCAGACTCCCTGGCTTTGTCTGAAGGAGAAACAGCCACTCTCAGCTGCAAGGCCAGTCAGAGAGTTAGCAACTACCTAGCCTGGTACCAGCAGAAAGCTGGGCAGGCTCCCAGGCTCCTCATCTATGCTGCCACCACCAGGGCCACTGGCATCCCAGCCCGATTCAGTGGCAGTGGGTCAGGGAAGGACTTCACCCTCACAATCAGCAGCCTGGAGCCTGAGGATGTTGGAACTTATTGCTGTCAGCAGTATGACAGTGGGTCCCACAGTGATTCAACGTGGAACAAAAACCTCCTCCAGACCATGAGTATTATTTTGTTCACAGCAGCTGTTTCCTTTATGGACAGCTGGTATGCTATCTTCTGAATCCCTCTGGTTCTGCCTCAGTCTGAAAATCTTATTCTGAAACCTCACTCTCTCACAAGATTTTAACTGAATTCTGGGCTTTTCTTCAGCCTCCACACACTGCCGTGCTCAGCAGTGGTTTCCCTGGTATTGGTATCAGATGAGGCTCACACAGATGTAGAGTTTATGTGCAGTACAATAAGGCAACACGGCAAGCAGCAAGTGAATTACAGTAAACACGCCGGAGATTGACCATACCAACTTTTTATGAAATTGCTCATAATAAAAATAATAATATAGATAAAGAGGCCATGTCCCTAAGTGCAAGCCCTGTGAGGGTTTACAAATTCATGTATTCTTAGTGACTTCGTGGACATCTGAGTCATCATGGCCTTTTCTATCCTGAATATTATCTGTGCTCCAAGCTCGTCAAAGACATTGTACTGGAGCAGTGGTTCCCGTCAACTTATAGATACAAAATATATCACATGGCATTCTTAGAATAAGAACATTATGCCTCAAAATATTTTTATCCTTATGAATATATCAAAGACATTAACACTCTTATTCCCTTAAAGGTGAAATAAAAGCAAAAAATAAGCAGCGTAACCTAGTCATCCTCCTCAGCACCCCATGGAGCACAGATGAGAGGGACACAGCTCAGACAGAGGCTGAGTGTTGATCCAGGCCTTCACCTTATTCTAAGAGGGTCCACAGAAAGCTGTGGGCTCATGCTTTTGTCCAAAGCTGTTGTTTAATAATTCTAAGGCTGGGTCAGTTATGCAGGATCACAAAGGACATGTCAGGGCAGTGGGTCCCAGCCCAAGGCCATAAATATCTCCTTCGTACACATTCTTGTCTTTCCTTGCTGAAGGCATTTTTGTTCTTTAAGTCTTAAAGTCCTTGCTAATATCTCTAGTATAAATCCTCAACCATAGAATTCATTAGCTCACACTGTAGGATTCCGTGGTTGTTAGGACACTTGAGAAATCCTGCCATCAACACAAAAGTCACCTTGGAAGGTTTGCCTCACACCTGGAGAAACCCAGCACACATTTGCTGTCAGTCTCCACTGACCCAGTGTCCACCTCTGCCCTACACAGGCACAGAAAACATCGACTGTTTTCGTAGTCTTATCTGCTGTGAATGCTACATGGAAGTACATGTACCTGTGCATGGTATTTTGTGTCCGTCTTCTTTCACATGGCCCATGCAGGTCAGAGCATTGGGTGCATGTACTTTCTTTACGTGGTCAGAAACTACTCCAGCCCATTGACATACATGGTTCCTTTGTCCATTTATCAGCTGCTGAACATCTGGACAGTTCCCACTTTGAGCTCTGTGATTAAGGCTGCTATGCACACAAGGGTACAAGTTGTATGGATGGAACTTTTTCTTAGGGAGTATAAACCTGGGGGTGTAATCGTTGAGTTGGGGGTAGCTGTGTGCTTTATCCCCTAGGCACTTCCCAGCTGGCTTCCCCAAGCATCGCACACAGTCCCCTCTCTGATAAAAAGAAAGGGTCTCAGTGGATGAGCAGCTAGAGGAGCTGAACTACACCAGCACGTGAGGGAAAGACTGCGGCACGTAGAGAAGCTCATTCATGATGCTGCTGGTTTTCTGCTCTGCACTTCACAAACCAAAGTCTCTGTTCCTCCCTGCTGGATGCCAACGCACTCCAAAAGAGGAAGGGATAGGCAGAGGAGCAGAGGGAGAAGCTTGGGCAGCCAGGAAAGATTTGATTCAAGAAATAAGCTAGGGAGAGCACAAAAAGAAATGTGGAGCTAAACAACTGCAGTGAGAACTTCTTCTAAAAACAGCAGAACATTTGAGGAAGAACAGTATGTTTGTATGCAGTGAATCTGCCTTTAGGATCCTGGGCTTCTAGGTTTCCAGGTCAAAATGCATATTGTATGTTGACAAGGGGTACAGGGGGCTCCTCTTATTAGTTAACCTTCTCATTGATTGTCCTAAGACCTCACATAAAGTAGAAGATTTCAAAATGTAGATAATTTATTTTATTTCTCTCTTGCATAACACCAGTCTGCTGCATCTCACATCATGGTACAAAATACATGTATTGGCCAATGCGCACTGAGTCATAACCCAAGACGTGGCCTCCCTCTCCCTGGAGGAAGTCCCTCCTCCTCCTGTGCTCTCAGCCTTGGGCTTTTTGTTTCCTGAGCCATAGTGCTGCAACCAGGTGTCACTGAACACAAGAAAAATCTACATGAAATACCAAGATTACCCAGGCACAATTATAAACCAGAGTGGGGGTGGGATGTAGCAAAATCAAGCTTTGCCATGAGTATAATTTAATATATGGTGAAAATTAATAATTTTTGTTCTTGACTTTGGAAATGTAGTATTGTACACTTACATAAATTCCATGAAGATAAAAGTAAACATATATGTTTATGTAAAATATATTTATGGTTATATTAAAAAGAGAATATAAATCAAATAAAATGAAAGGTGCAGTTTAAAATCTAGGTACTGTGGGGCATTCAGCAGTAGACTCTGTGCACTGCACGTGGATGCCCTGGGTCTCATCCCCAGCACAATGTGTATGATTTGCTAGAAATGTATAGCACATAAAATATCAAGTGTGACTACCAAATCCTGAGAACACAAGCATGACTGTCCTTCCAGCCATGAGGAAGCCCCTGCTGGGAGGGTCTGTGCAGGTTCTGAGAACCTCCTCGTCTCGCAGAGGTAGGGCCATCTTCACCGAGAAGGACCAGAGCACAGGGCCCCCTGGAGAAAACACAGCACTGCTGGGCACTCAGCAGGACCCACCCCTCGCTGCGCTCCCAGTGAGGCATACTTGGTGTCTGTGCTGAAGAGGAAAGAGAGAGAGAGAGAGAGAGAGAGAGAGAGAGAGAGAGAGAGAGAGAGAGAGAAATTCTCTTCTTAAAAGCAATGAAAGTTGGGCTTCCCCTCAGTTATGATGCCCCTTAGGAAATTATCCACTGAGAGCATCTGTTAATAGACGGTATCAGGTAGGTTAGGTTTGTTTGTGTTAGTCTGGGAACAGTTTTAGAGGAGGCTTGGAAAAACCTGAGCATGGAGCACACTTAGAGCTCCCTGTAAGGAGCCTGCGGTGTCGCTGCAGCAGCCTCACACGTCTTCTTCACCGCACACTGGCCGTAGCCTTTTCTCTCTTCCTTGATGCAGGACTCATGCTGCTTTCTCTGTCATGGCTCCTAGGAATACAAACTGCACCGCAAGTGTTGGCAGTCAGGGGCTGCGCCAGGAGGCTGACATGGAAAGGAAGTTGTCTTAGTTCCTCTTCTCTCCTTGCTGGGACAGATACCCAATCCCCAGGTCTGCTTTGAAGGCCCTGCCCCTAGGGAGCTGAGATGACAGTTGAGACTGGGCATGGTGGTGCGAGCCTGTAATCCCAGCTCTTGAGAGGCTGTAAACAGGCGGATCAATGAGTCCAGTCTAGTAGTAAGACCCTGAAAACCCTTTAGACCCTTCCCTAAAATTAAAAAAAAAAATTAAAACGGAAACTGCTCCACCTGTTGGTATAGAGCCCCGTCAGCACAGTGCTTCCTTCTCAGTGCGTGGAGTGCCAGGCACTGCTGCTCGGCCTGCTGTAGGGGACGAGGCAGCGAGCTTCAGCCTCGGGAGCTGACTTCCTCCCCCTCCCAGGCTGATGTGCTTTTCATCTCACTCTCTGTAGCTCTTGGGCATCCACGGCCCACCCCGACCCCTGCTAACTTCCTGCTGTGCAGTCGACATGAACATGATGGTGTCCACTTAGGGCCCTGTCTGCACGGATTCATCTCCTCGTCTCCTTTTCTGTCCTTCACTTTGTTCTTTACCCATACCGTGGATGTCGCACGTGAGAGAAACCGTCCGGAACTTAGGCTTGTGGGTCTCACTGATTTAACTCAGCATGAGGTTTGCAAGTTGCATTTTTGCAAAGCTTTTCCATAGCAGGAGGAAAGGTAAGTTTCCAATTTAGTTTTATTTTCTTTTCATTAAGGAATATGACATGTATAATTCAAAGGAATAAAGAACTCAAGTTTGTTTTAAATTAGCAACTCAAATGTCAACACCCAATCCACATAATATAAAACAAATTACAAACTAATATTTATAGTCATGTCTTCTACATAAGACAACATAAAACGCACTCAAAACAGCATAGTAAAAGATTTCACCTTGACGTTGTTACACTGTTTTATCAACATACACGGCTCTGCTAATGCGGATCTGTGCCATTAGACAGTGTGTCCACCAGCGGCCAACCAGGTGAGCAGTGAAGGTTCCATAGATGATGTCACCTGGTGATGTCACAGGCATCGGAGTTTGTGTCAGTCCTCTCTGTGATGTTTGTAAAATAATAAAAGTGCTTCATGTTGTATCTCTAAGGACATATGTCATTGTCAAAAGACACATGACTGTCATTTAAGACATAAAAATCAACCACGCAAGGTGGCCAGTCCTTTGGTCCCGATGGCTCAAGAGCCTGAGGCAGGAATATCCTAAATGTGAATCCAGCCTGGCCACCTTGTAGACATCTGGTCTCCAAATCAAAAGAAACTCGAGGGCATAGCTCAGTGCAGAGGCTTCGAATTCCACCTGATGCTTCCTCTGTTGTTGGTAGTCACAGGCAGAGCACAACACAGAGTCTAAGCACTGAAGATAGGATGGGTCAGTGCTGTCTCGGAGGACGTACAGAACAGACAGCGGCTGTGAGCACTTGTGTGGAGAGAGACTGGGGGGGACACAGGTTTTACACCTCCTCCACCTGCCTGGAGACCACGGTGACCCTTGTCCTCCTGACCCACAGCCTGACTGCTCTGCACTCCAGAGACACTGTGCTAGGTCCTTCTTTCATTGTAAAGAGTCTGCTCCTGCATACCCAACTCAGGACCCATTTTTTCAGCCCTGCACAGGACATGCGCGCCACCTGGGGGCAGACTGGGTTGTAGCCAATCCCCATGATCACTGGGAGTCACGCGGGATTGTTCATTGCTCTACAGATGGGGATGTACTGGAGATCTGAGCAGTGGGAAAGGGATGAAATCATTCCTGAGGGGGTCGAATTAGATCATGGTCCTAAGAACCACCAAAACATTTTTCACACTGAGGATAGCCATGGATAACACTAAAACTATGCTTGGAATGCTGCCATTCTTGTCTGTTAGATTTGTGCTGCTTCTAATGTAATTTCAGTTCCTGCTGTACTCTCTCAAGTAAATGATTGGTTTAAAAGAAAACAAAAAAGGCTATTACATGAGAGTAAGAGACTAGGAAAAATGTCATAGAATTGACCGACTTCAATTTTGTATCTACTTAGATTTATAAATGTGTAACTGCTTTTATCACATTCTATAGAGATGTATTAGAATATCAATGATTGACAGAAAATACCAATTCCAAGTTAAGTCTAAGATGTTTGATACTCAAAAAGACAGTGATATTATGCTCAAGTACCTATGTGATAGATTAATAGTATCACTAAATTTTTCTTCTGGAGGGTTTAGAATGTAAGTTTGCAGACCAAAAATTAGAAAAAAAGAAGGGGTACTAGGATAGCCAATATTCTGGTGCTAGTGCTTCAAGGTCAGTGGGCACTCAGGAAATAACAAAACCTGTGCTATAACATCCTATAACTCAGTGGTTTCCCAAATTTTCTGTTCAAGGAAATTATGGGGTTACAGAGGAAAGTGATTGAAGATTAATAGCATGCCAAAGGAGAGCCACCTAGAGCAAAAAAATTCTCTGAGGCTTTCACAGAGAGCAAATTGGCCAAGCAGTGGTCATGTCTCATCCAGGTGGCTGACACTGACAACAGTTCTACAATGTAATGTATATGGTTTCAAAGTAAATCCTGAGAGGATTTGACTGACCTTGAGAGTTGCAAAAATTCCATGTTTTGTTATGCAGGTCTTGTTTTAACTTGTTCTTAACCACCCAGCAGAAAAGTTTAACAATGAGGCAGAAAACATAAGCTACATTAATATACTGAGCTGTAAAAGACTTAAATCAACAGCTTCTGACATTGCCAGTTCTGCTAATAACCCACTGTCATTATGGAATACTGTACTATGTATACAACTACTTTCTCTTAGTTCAATGAGAAGAAACGTTTGTACCAACAATGATTAGAAAAATTATCATGTCTACAGCCTGTGCCCTGTATAACTACTACAAGGTCAACAATATGCATTGTATCAATTATTGGGAATGTACTACTAATGTGTTTTTGAAAATTAAAAAAAAATTAAAAAATGTATTCCTGAGGGAAAACAGCAAACCGTGAAAGTAGACAGTGGAGCAACGTTAATGATGCACCTTTGGACAGTTTACCTGGACTGACGTGGAGCCCTTTCTGCCATCATAGCTGTGCACATGCGCCCTCTCGTGGTCTGAGGAGAAGAGACACCCTGAAGAGTTTTCCTAACCTGCCACCTCAACATTTTAAGTATTTTTTTTCTTTTTTTCTTTTTTAATTTATTTTAATTTTTAATAGGAAATAACAATATGAGAGTTTCAAAACACATTAGTAGTGCATTTACAATAATTGATACATTGAATTTTGTTGTCCTCATAGTAGTTATACAGAGCACAGTGTGTAGACACGATAAATTTTCTAATCCATATTAGTAGGGGAG
Source organism: Capromys pilorides (assembly GCA_004027915.1). Taxonomy (NCBI): domain Eukaryota; kingdom Metazoa; phylum Chordata; class Mammalia; order Rodentia; family Capromyidae; genus Capromys; species Capromys pilorides. The sequence goes on from PVKN010009297.1 coordinate 23,054, forward strand.
GAAAAAAAGAAAAACAACTACAACAACAAAAATTTTATCTTCTCTTTGTACAAAGAGAGAGTAGTTATATATATAGTGTAATGTTCCATAATTGTAGTGGGATACCGGTGAACCTGGCATTGTTGGAGGCTGTTGGTATAAGCCTCTTACAGCTCGTCATACTGGTCTAGCTCTACGTTCTTTGTCTCGTAATTAAGCTTTTCTGCTGGGTGATCGAGGACAAGTTAAGGCCTGACCTGTATAATAGATCAGTCATCTCTTGTATCTTCCAGAGTCAAATCCCCTCAGGATTAACTTTGGAACCATGTACAGTGCTTTGTAGAGATGTTGCCAGTGTCAGCCATTGGGATGAGTCACGGCCATTGCTCGCCCAGTTTGCTCTCTGTGAAAGCCTGAGAGAATGTCCTCTCTCTAGGTGACTCTCCTTAGGCACACTGTACTTTGTTTATCCCTTTCCTCTGAGGTCCCTTAATCTCCTTAAACAGAAAATTTGGGAAACCTCCGAGTTACAGGATGATGCAGCACAGGTTCTCTTATGTCCTGAGTCCTCACTGACCTTGAAGGGATAAGGCCAAAATATTGACTATCCTCATAACCTTTTTCTCCAATTTTTGGACTGTTAACTTACATTCTCAAACCTCCAGAAGAAAAGCTTCATGATACTATTACTCTATAACATAGATAATTGAGTTTAACATCACTGTCTTTCTGAGTATCAAACATCTTACACTGATCTTGCAATTGATACTTTCTGCCAATCATTGATATTCTAATAAATCTCTTTAGGATTTGATAAAAGCATTTACACATTTTTACCCAGGTATTTAGAAACCCAAGGATGTACAAAATTGTAGCCTATCTAGCGTGTGGCATTTTGCCTAGTCTCTTACTCTCCCTTAAAACCCT
>PVKN010009298.1:0-23962 GCA_004027915.1 Capromys pilorides
AGAGAGAGAGAGAGAGAGAGAGAGAGAGAACAGTCTGACTCCTGTGGCCATTCTGGTGGTGATTTCTGGATCTGATGCTGCCCTAAACCCTCAAGTGTCTTCACCTAGCACCCAGCACCTCCAAGTCCTATCACATTGGTGATAATTTATTAACCTATACATCACATTCCAAACTGCCTCATAAGGTGCTGTAGGACAGACGATTCATTTTGTGGAATGCCTCTGATACTGACAGAAGGTTTCTCTGACAGTGGATGGACAATTAGCTCCCCTGAGAACTTAGACATCTTAGAAAGGCAGAATGTTTAAGGACAGTGAGCTGGTGCAGCCACATTGGAAAGAAAAACATTTATGTCTTAGCAGAAATGGAGGCTTTGCCCAAGTGGCAATGGAAAAACTATTTTGTCTTAGCAGAGCCAGTGTGTGAGTGAGTGAATAAGAAAAAACACATGTGACTTCCAAGACTGTGAAGCGAAGCCAGGCCCCAGCAGCTGCAGTTGACCCTGAGGAGGACCCAGGAGTCCCGCTGCTGAGCGGGCGGCCATCTTGGATGACCTCATGCGGCACTAGCTCCCTGGCACTCCCTCCTTCCCACTCACCTTGCAGCTTCGGTTGCTCATTTTTCATTTACAAGAACCAAACTAAATAAGGCCCTATAAATAACTCCTAGGAGTCTTCAGAAAGAGCCGGCTTATATCTGAAGAATTAAAAATATTTACCCCAACCCCACCCCCAATTAAATGTCCTTCTTGAAAGCCTTGCTGTGACTGAAGCCTGAGGCAGGGAGAGGCACCACGGCCATCTGTGACCTTCCATCTTTGACCTCCCAGGACTTCTTGGCTCTGGCCGTGTGCTGCCATGGCCTCTGAGTGTCTAATGGTCGGAGTCTCACCCTTGCTTTATTATTTACTTTTTTGGTACGCATTCTATTAATTTATATTCATTATTTGCTTATATGGGATGCTGCAAATGAATTAATGTATTGAATGAGCTTATGACACAATAAGTATTATATCTATTTTACAGATGGGAAACCACCTGAGTGTCAGAGAGGTTAGAAGCACCATTCACGTTCCTGAAATAGTTATAGTCTTATAGGAAGGGAAACAATTCTTCATTTGTATGCAACATATGTGCTTTTATATGATGCAAGTCAAGAGGAGTTGTAAAAGGGACACTAGGACACGTGCTGCCCACTATTTGCTCCAGTGCCGAGGTCACAAAAATAAGGGACACCTTACTACATCCAGATGTACCTTATATATTGGATCTCATCAAGATGGATTTGGTCAAATTTAAAATCAAGAGGGAATCAAGCTAGTGAAAATGGCTTTCCCTTCATCTTCATTTCGTATCTTGATATGTGAAGGCCCAGCACTTCTACCTTATTTCGTGCCCTACATTGACAGGTGAAGAAGCAGAGATTTAGAAAATGAACACCTTGTAGCTAGTAATGGACAAACCGCTCTTCTGCTTTCTGAAGTTCTGTGTCCAGCACATTAGGTGCCTTTCTTTTTCAATGCCAAATAATTCCAGCTGGTGGGGATGCCTTAGCCTACTGGCTTCTGGCGTCAGGGATATCTTCAGGTTCAAAGCGTAGAGGCTGAGAAGGAAGTGTTCTTCTCTAAGCAAACAGCTGAGCAGGTAGGGAGGTGACAGAAGCCAATTTGTCTGAGAAGCCAGCTCCGTTCTTAGTGAAGCATGGTATTTTGGCATCTGGGCTCTCTTTAACTTTTCCCATGTGTCCTTCACAGGCCAGTGCAGCAGCGACCTATTCCAGTCCACACACAATGTCATTGTCAAGACCGAACAAAACGGTGAGTGGTGAGAGAGGCAGAGTGCCAACCTGGCCAGGCGAAGTCCTGTGGTGGGGGCAGGGGGCCGACAGGATGGAGCACAAGTCAGAGCATGGCAGTGGGTCCTGGCAGGAAACCCAGGAAGGCTACTGCCTGGCGTGCCTCCCGTGAGCTACCCTTGTCCTTGGGACTGGTGACCCCTAACTCCTGATGGAGAATGGAGCAGTGAGCCCATTATGTCCCTACTTCCTACTGCTATCAGAGCGTCGCTGGACTCCTGGCCAACAGCTGCAGAAATGTACAACCTAAAGTGAGCCTCCTCACCAGCAAAGAGAGAAGGGGTTGGCCTTGGCCAAGTTCAGAAAGCAGGGCAAGAGAAGAGGAAGTTAGTGTCTCCTTTTTCCCCAACCTCCCCAAGGGAGTGTGTTTTACAAGAAAGGAGACTCTGAGTTGGTAGTATAGTTTGTATAGGTCTTGAAGCCCTGTGGGGTTCCCATAGAGCTGTCTAAAGGCAACTGTGAAACTCACCTTCTCCCTTAAGGACATTTTCACATGCAAGATGCTCTGAGCAGCATCTGTGGTCCCATAACATCAGCGCTCATTTTATTCCCCTGTCACCGTTTCCACATCTCTTTCCTGGAGCTTGACCCCCAGAGTCTACAGCCATGATAAAAGTGCAGGTGCCACTGTTGCTGGGCCACTCCCTGTGTCCACATCAGGAAGACTGGGAGCCATGTGGGCTGACCACATTTGCCACAGGCTGCCCTGCAGGTTGCGTGCCAGTCACCAAGGACAGAACTTGACCTGTGGTGATTTGTGAGTCACTTGGCACCCAAATTGGTCCATGCAGTTATTTACTCTTTTACAAGGGGGCTGTTCTACCATTAGTAAAGAAAAAAAAAAAACAATAGCTCCTAAGCATGTTAATTAGGCCTCTCTCACCCTCCCCTCCTCTGCACAGACTGGGGGCTAGGGTGCCTCGACGGTCTGTGTTCTATAGGCCTGGCCCACAGAGAGATACATCTTTTGGCTAAAAGAATACTCGGTCATCTGACCTTACAGATAACCCCCATGGAAGACCCAGAGTGATACTGGACAGGTCTCAAAAACCTTGATAATTCCTCCTTGACCATCCAGACATTCTTGCACTGCCAGTTCAGAAAAGCTAAACTAAAAGGTGGAGAAAAAGTTTCTCCCTGGGAGGAAGGGAGAAGAGGCTGTCTGAGGGGCCAACACCCCCAGGCCTCTTTGGTTCAGTTTGTTTTCAGAGACAACAACAGGTGTACAAAGTGATCCAACAAGGAGAGAGGGTGTAACCCCAAGAGATTGGGCTTGGGGTGCCCAAACACGTAGCTATTAGTTAAAATACCAGCTAAATCTCTATGTCGTAAACAGGAGGACTTAGACAGTGAGTCAGGTTTTATGCCACTTGTGCAGTAAAAATGAAACGAAACTTGACCAGTGGCTTGCCACCCTGGCCCTAAAATTCAGCACCCAGGCAGAAGAGGGACAGAGGCAGTCTGAACTATAGTAAAGTGAAAGTAGGGTGTTGAGGTGTGCATGAGGGGGTTCAGGGAAAAGGTGAAAGATCTTAGCACAGTTGACCAGGCAGGGGAGCAGGCTGGAAGAGTTGGTGACCAGCCAAGATCTGGGGGTGGTGTAGGAGTTACACTTCATTTGGGGAAGGTGGAGAGGAATTTCCCTAGAAGCCGAACCTCAAGAGTGGGCCAGAGGGAGGTGTACTTACCTCACACTGAGGAGAAAGAACCAGCTAGTCAGAGCCAGCACTCTTCTTTCTCCAGAGATGAGGCAGTGGCACCCCGTTCTTGAAAGTTCTTTGTTTGATTTGGTAAGGCTCCCTTCCCTTCTTCTCGGTGTTGTTTTGAGAATTCTTTTGTCACTCCTTGAACTAACTGGACAAACCCTTGAAGGGTTCCCAGCTGTCACTCAGTTTGAAGGTCCAGTCTGAATCTCAGAAAGGGAGGGACTGTGAGAGAAACGGTGAGAGAAACTCATAAGACTTTCAGAAAACAAAACAAAGAACGAAAAACACTATTGATTTTCCCAGGAAGACATTTATATAAAAAGATGCTCATTAATCATTTATCATACATTCATTGGTCTCTAACAAGGGCTTCTCTGTACCTCAAGGCAAAAATATTCTGGTGATTATGTAGTGCTAGAGAAGATTGGAAACCTTCCTAGGAAAACTGAAGTGTTGGTCTAGGGCAGGATTCTACAGTTGCAGCTCCTCTCTCTTCACAAAGGCAATAGCTATGGATCATTCAGTGAGGACCAGGATGCCATTGCCGTCCTGACAGTGGGAGCACAATGGCAACATGGAGCTGAAGCAGAATGTTATCCCTCCTCTCTGAGGGCCACTTCCTACCTCGGTGTTTTTGGGTGAGCAGGGACTTAGAAGAGACAGATGTTTCATCTTGAGGAAAATAAGTAGTGATCTTCCCCATTTTCTCTTCTTTGTAGACCCATCCATTATGAATACCTGGAAAGAAGAAAACTATTTATACGACACCACCTATGGTAGCACAGTAGGTAACTAACTCCCCAGTACAGAAGGCCCGTTTCCTTTCTCATTCTTATTGTCTAACTGCCACAGTGTGATATGGTAAGGAGGGAGCTTTTCACACCTCTTATGTTTTCACTGTTACAGATTTATTGGACAGCAAAACTTTCTGTCGGGCTCAGATCTCCATGACAACCACGGGTCACCTTCCTGTTGGTGAGTTGTCTTGTCATCTGAGGCTAAATGTGACTACTACAACTGCTACTTGAGAATTAATGAGAATGACCAACATCTTACATTTTTGTCTTGCTATAATCTTTCTCCTTACAAAGCTGAAAACAGAAGCGAGTTAACATTTATAAGAATATGTTAATTTTTTAACCAATATTAATGCATCAAAGATGACCAGTAGGGATTCCTCTAGAAGTGTTTGTCTCTCATGAAACAACAGATTTTATTCATGCTTTCCTCTCTTTTTCACAGAAATTTGCTCTTGAGATATATCTGAAAATACACACACACACACACACACACACATATATATGTGTATATATATATATATATATATATATATATATATATATAAAATATATGTAATATATATGTAACATGAGGGAAGAGGACTGCTTTTAACTTTCACCTGCATTGGAACATTAATTTCAAGCTACATTTGGCTTTATAAAAGGAATGTTCACTAGTGGAATTCAGGGGTCATAAACCTATGGTGATGGTTTGTGGGTAGAGGCATAGCCATTAGAAGTTTCCAGAACCCCATTGGTCATGTTATGTTCTAGTTTTTAAATCTAAGCCCAGTGGCTCATTGATCCTCTCTAATCACAGTATCTGCACTATGAATTATGCTCGCGATGGTTCCATTGTGTGAAGCTTTGATTCCTGGCTCCCTGTCAAGTGTGTAGTAGAGAGAACTTGTCCTTCAGGAATCTGAGATGGGGGCTTTCAGATGGGGCCATTAGCAAGGACAGTTTAGCTATAACCTGTGTGGCAAATTTGATGCTTTCCTTAATCTAAATGAAAATTTCTGGATGTCATTAGCCCCTTCTATCTCCCTGGATCAGGATGTCTTTGGATCTGGGAACCAGAACTTGTAAGTCAGTCACACAGGGGCCAGGGAGAAAGCTCAGTGGCAAAAGCACCTGCCTTGCACATGCAAGGTCTCAGGTTTGATTCCTGGTGCTGGAAAAAAAAAAAAAAAAGTCAGTCACACAGGAAATGCCTTTCTCCAGCAATTGGATCTGGGGCAAATTTAGAAGTAGGATTTAATCAGGGGAAGTAAACAACAACTCTTTCTCTTTTTACTTATTTTTTGCTTTTGTTGAGTGTCTTTGAGACTTGAAATAATGAAAGCCTTTTGTTTTGATTTTGTCAAGCCCTTCAGATGGGACAGGGCTGGAGACAGTGTACATGGCTCTGGAATTGAGGCTGACACGGAAGCCAGCTCATCTCTCTACTTTCCCTCCCTCCACAACCCTTAGCGTTAGGTGTCACTCTGAGTTGCAGTTATTTGTTGAAATGAGGAAGCAGATCAAATGGTGGAAAGACTCTGAGGAACTGCCTGCCAGAGTATAATTTCTGTGGTAATCATTGCCACAGTCAGGACTAAAGGCTTGGAGGCTGAGGAAAACCACCAAGTCATCCTCTTGATTTCCTCTCACACTTCCTAAGGTGTCACTTCTCAGGTCCTTCCAGTTGGACTTCTGGTTTATGGCAAAAGATTGCAGCTAAGAATAAAGCTGAACTAACAGCTTCCTGAGCCTTGGGGGTGGTTAAGGTTGGAGACTCCTGGGAAAGTTTTCTTAATGGTCACAGCTCTTCAACCCGGTCTTCCTTCCCCTTTCTGTGTCTTGACTTAGACTTTCTAGAATCTGAGAGGACAGGGGCCTGAGGGGCCAGTTTTTGCTTGCAGTCTTGTGGCAATAGGGACCCCAAGAGCTTCTGAGCCCACCTGCCCAATATTTTCTGACAGTCCTGGTTTAAGTGGGCTTTATGAATCTGCTGATCCATACCTTTTTCTCATCCTTGTCTTCTTCCTTTGTCTGCACCAAAAGGAACCAGCATCCATTCCCCAAAAGACCTCTGCTGCCAGCCCGAGTCTTTTACATTTCAAGCTCCCATAAATTAAGTGCAGCTAAAATACCTACCTAAGTTTCAGAGCAAGTTTAAGCGGAGCTCAGGTGGGACTTGCCTAAACTGATGGCCTCTGTGATAAGGCAGGTGGGGAAGCGGCTCTGTTTGGATTTCTCTGTCATCTGCCCAGTTTTATAAAATGGCTGCCGCCAGAACACTGATCTGCTGGATTGTTCTGCAGCCGCTCATGCCAACGCAGGCTTGATGTGTTTATCTACTGACTTGTCAAGCCTAAAGCGAGGGTGGCATGGTCTATTAGAACACTGAAATTTGTATATCCCGTAAGGAATGGCTCACAGCTGAATCATATGCAAATGCTTCTAATCTGTACTTCTTGGGAAGCAGTTTAGCTGAAGTCATGCTGTCAACCTTGCATCATGAACTTGTGCCTTGTCATGCCCCGGCCTGGGCCTTGCGGACCTTGGCCCAGAATGCTTGGGAGGGAAGGGAGAGAAAGCCAGGCTGGACAACCTCCCCAGAGCAGGCCATTATTTTATAACAATGAATCACTTAACCACCTGGCAAACTTCAAAGGTCTTGACTTTTATTTTGTGGCAGCGGGGAGGAGAGAGGGAGAGAGGCTGGCTGTGTTAAAGTCGTAGATCAAAAGATTTTGGTGCTAAGGCAGCTCTGGGGTTCTGTGGATCAGAACTGGAGGAGGGAGATGGAAGAAATTAGATATTTGCTTTGCCTTAGGTTATTTTCCAATATGATGATAGGAATATTTTCATGGTCTATCTCTTTTATTTTTATTACTTCTTACACCTTCTTTTTTGTGGTACTGGTGATCAAATTAGGATCTAGTGCTTGCCAGGCAGGCACTTATGCTGCTGAGCTATATCCCTGGTCCATCTTACATCTTTTCTTAAGTGAGACTTTTTTTGTGTGTGTTTTAGGGATGGGTCTACAGGGTGCTCAGGGTCTTACTACTCGATTGGACTCATAGTGATCCGCCTGTTTACAGCTTTCCAAAAGCTGGGATTCCAGGCTCGCACCACCACACCTAGTCTCAGTCGCTGTCTCAGTATGTCCCTGGGGAGGGGCCACCACCACAGGCCCCTGTGCCTGCTTGCAGGTGCTTTAATCCTCTGAGCTATTTTGCTGGCTTAAGTGAGATTCAAAAAAAATATTTTCTTAAGCTAGATGGAGGACTAAACTGAGTCAATGCCTATTGTCTTACAGAGAAATTTTTGCATGATTCATGTAGTCTGGGGGCTTTTAATTTAGAGTCCGTGAATTCTAGCATGGGCCATGAATTCTTACAATTGTGACAGGCCCCACAAGTGAACACATATGTGCTTTCTTCTGGGGAGAGGGGCCAAGGGATTTTAGCATTGCCGCAAAGGTACCTTAACCCTGAAGTGATTCATTCCACGTCGAGCTGGAATTCACAATGAAGACACTGTGCTGCGGGACACTCGGGATTTTCTGACTTCAACCCTGGCTGGGAAATAATGGCCCCACACCATCCTGGATGCCATTTGAAAATGAGCTTTGCTTGTGGCCTGCTGGGTAAATGCCACTCTTTGTCTGCAGAACAACGTGGCCCTGTCAGAGTGATGTATCACTTGGAAACCGGGATGGGTGCCAAACCTGTCGCAATATTGTCACATCCTGATGGGATGTCGCAACCCTGCCTTGCAACGTCCATACAGGAGAGCGAAGTCTCCTCCCACTTTCTGTGAATTTGTCTCTCCAGATTCAGAGAAATCCAAGTCAGGCACAGGTCCTCCTGGTGACTGCGTCAGGAGAGAGATTCTCAACTGGAATGAGAAGCTTTTTTCCTGCCCAGCTCTTATTCAGGCCCTCTTCTCCGTCTTGCGGTGGTTTTGAGGGAAACAGCTGAGAGAACTGAGTTCTGATGAGTTGTGTGAAGAGACAGAGGACTGGGCCCATGGGCACTGGGAATTTAGCCTGGAATTTTTTTTTTTTTTTTTCCATTAATGAAAGCAGAACAAAAATGAACTTGACTCTGGTAGAAAAGACTTCGGCGTAATCGGTTGTGTGTTAAAGATGATGAAATGCCGTAGAAGAGTGGGTGTGAGGGAAGGTGAAGACCGTGGGTGCGGAGTTATTTGGCTTCACTTCTGGGCTCTACTTTCAGGCTGTCTGGTGGTGTCCAGTCACTTGAGTTCTCACTTTCTCAGCTTTGCCACAGCTATAATCTACAGGCCATAATACCTAGTACATATTTCTGATCTCTTGGGTTATTGTATAAATGACATAAGATTACTTATGTGAAGTGCTTAGTATAGGTTTGGTACATAGTTAGTAGTTAAGAAACAGTGGCTTTCTTCTTGTCATTTTAATTAGAAGCTAATGTTCAGTGAACTTTAAAAACATTATTCGTGTATATTTGTGGTACATATTAAATACATGCCTTATGGGGAATGGATACATATAAGATCGCATCTTGACCCTTTTCCCTTCCCTTCCCCTCCCTCTCCTGTCTTCACCCATTCCCAAATCTTCTTCCTGTCTCCAACAAGTCTATAATAATCCTGATTCTTATCATCTATCTTTCATTTTTCTTTTTAAAGGATTTATGCTTTTGCTTTCCCACAGAAGACAAACTATGAGATATTTAATCTTCTGTGTTTGATTTTGCTCACTTGGCATTATGGGCTTAAGGTGCATCCCTTTTCTTACAGATGATTCAATTGTACCTTTCCTTATGGCTGAGCCTAGTCTGCGATGTACACGTGTGACATTTTCTTCACCTGTACCTCTACTGATGGGCAGATAGGAAGCTTCTTCCAAGATGAGCTATTGTGTTGTGCTGCTATAAACACACACGAGCACGTGTCACTGTAATATGTCTTTATCTCTTGCTGGGAAATACCTAGAAGAGGTATAGCTGGGTCAAGGAAAATTTCTATTTTCAGCTTTTTGAGGAATTTCCACACTGATATCCGCAGTGGCTGTACTCAAACTTTTTTTTTGAACGACTGAATGATTGCTGTTTATTTGTTTCCTCTGTGTGCAGTCAGTCAGCCCAAATGTCCTGGCAGGCCATGTAGGGGACAGTGAGCCCTCAGTGAGGGAACTGGTGGAGTGTGCTAGGAGAAGACAAGGTGTCCCTCCTTGGAAGCACTGACTTGTAGATGGGGACTACTTTGAATTATAATTGGCTGATTTTTGATTAAGGGATTTTTTTTTTGTAACATCTATTTCCATTCTCACAACACCCACAGCATCCTCTGAAACACACACACACACACACACACACGCACACACACACACACACACACACAGAGTTAGGTATTTGGTTTTCTTTCTCCATTTTATTTTTAATTCACACGCAGTAATTGAATGTATTTACGGGGTACAGTGTGATAGCCGGATACGTGCGTACAACATACCATGACCCACTCAGGCCAGCGACTTAGCATTTCTGTCTCTTCTCTGGCTACCACTTGTTTGTGTTTAGAAGCTTGGGCTCACCCTCCTCTAGTTCATTATGAAACATGGTTGCATCTTGCTGTAAGCTGTAGACAGGCTGCTAGGCTGTAGAGCATTTATCTAACTACGTTTCCTTCTGTTATCCACTCAACTTCTCCCTTTCCCTGCCCCCCTTCTCATGCTCACTATTCTAATCTCTTGTGTGAGATTATAAACCTTCCATGTACAAGGGAGAACGTGGCTTTTTTTTTTTTTTTTTTTTTTTAATTTTTACTACCGAGGTCTGCCTCTGCCATCTCTGCTTTGGTGATAGTTATTTGTTAAACTAATCTATGTTTCCACAGGCCACTGTGGCCCTCTGTTCTCTGCTCAGACTGCTCAATGGCCCCTTTGTCAGAGCGGTTGAAATACAACTTTGCATGCCAAACCCAGGGCACTCTCCTGGCTTAAGAGCCATCTTTCTTTGTTGTAAATGTTTATATTTTGCAGTTATGTAAAAAAATAAAGTCTAGTGACCTAAATCTTTCAATAATTTCCTATCTCTCTCAGAGAGATTATTTAGAAGCTCTGAAAGACATTGATGATAATACCCTCTTCTCCTATGCTTCTCTTTGCTCACAACTAGCATCTTTTAGTTTTCTTGGTGAAGCTCAGGTCCTTTGCACGTACTATGCTCATCCATGGAAGGCTCTTCCACAAGCTCTCTGCATAGTTAGCTCCCTTACATCCCATGGATCCCTTTATTAGAGATTCTTGCAGTTAACACTTTGGGTTAAATTGGAAACTGTTGGGCCAGGGAGATAGCTCAGCAGCATAAGCACCTTACTGGACATGCAAGGTCCTGAGTTCAATCTCTGGTACTGAAAAAAAAAAATGAGAGACTATTCCCACCTCCATATGTTTATCCTCATTTCTTACTGAATTATTTTGCTCCTCAGCTCTTATAATCTGGGGCAATGTTTTATTCATTGTCACAGACCTGAAAAGTGGCAAGCATGCAGGAGGTGCTTGATAAATACTGGTAAGGGGGTATATGCATGAATGAAAATGATGGTATAGGAAATAGATAAACTAAACAGCTCTCATTTCTCTTTTCAGTAGAGTCACCTGATATGAAAAAAGAACCAGACCACCCTACAAAGTCTCACACCAAAAAGCATAGTAAGTCACCCAGCTTTCAAGTGACCCTTCGTCCTTTCCTTGGCATTGCCCATAACTGGAAGCCCCCCAGTTTTCAGGCCGGGGTCATCTTTGGCTGCTATCTCTGTTTCTTCACTAAAGACTGGGAGAGAAAATAAAGACCTCCATCGATGGTAAACATTCACATATCCTATATCTCAAAATGCATCACAAAGAAATAGAGGTGGGAAGTGTGCAGTTGTTTCTCAAAGTGGGAATCTTTGGCTATTTCCCCTTTATCTTGTCACATTTACTCTAAAATCAGGACCCCGTGGGTAAGAGCTTATTGCAGGTGGAGAGTTAGAGATTTTCTTTCTCCCTGAATAAGGAAGGTGGCAAGAGGCGTAAGATGGAAAGAAACAGCCGAGGTGCACCATTCTTTCTTTGACTGAATGATGCCTTCCTATCTTTGTGAGGCTTTTGTTCTAAGAAATGACTGTTGATCCGAGGATTTTATAGGGTTCTTTGGAAATTGCATTGCACCAGTAATAACATCTTATGACCATATGGCGTCATTACTGGTGCAGTGTTATTACTGATATCATATGTTATCATATGAACGTATGATAACAGGCACAAAACTGAGAGGCCATAGAGAGAAATGAAGATGGTACAATCTAGATATTACAAAGAACCTGAGCGTCCATATTATTGCTGTCCTAACCCGCTGCCGGTGTGTGTGAGGGGAAGGTGTTACAAATTCATTGGGAGTAAAGTAGAATTCGGTTGCTAATTTCACTGTAATGGTTGCTCCATTTTCAAATTGTCATCTCCAGCTTCTGTGCGATGCCCACCTCCCTGCTATGTTCTAGGATTTCATGTGTATTTGGCAGTGATATTCATTTATGTTTGGATTGGACTAACTTAATTAGGCTGCTCGATTGCAGTAACTTAATTGGGTGAGGTACTAGAAAAAAGTGGTTGAAAATGTTTTCTGGGGGAAAAAAAAACACTGAAATAAAGCCCAAGCAAGATCCAAATAATAATTAGAAGAAACTCTCCAGTTTAAGAAGCCCAAGACCTGTTCTTCACTTTTGGCTTTGTCAATAGTTGACTCTGTGATCTAGGTCAGATCACTGAAATTCTCTGTGCCTCAGTTTTATGGTACATAAAATAAAAAGTTGTGCTAATTGTTCATTAGCAAATGTTTTTGCTACTGTACAACATTTGCTGGTTCTTTGATCCATTACCCCATCCAGTAGAGGAAAGTAGACCATCTCCCTTTTAAAGGGAAAAATTAGAACTCATGCTTTCTTTGCCCCTTTCTTTGCTGCGCTGTAGGAGAGAATAAGCCTCCTTCTCTTCCTCTTGACAGACCCAAGAGGGACTCATTTGTGGGAATTTATCCGTGATATCCTCCTGAACCCAGACAAGAACCCAGGGTTGATCAAGTGGGAAGATCGGTCTGAGGGCATCTTCAGGTTCTTGAAATCAGAAGCTGTGGCTCAGCTATGGGGAAAAAAGAAAAACAACAGTAGCATGACGTACGAAAAACTCAGCCGGGCCATGAGGTAAGAAGCTTCATGTCTCTTCCGATGATGAGGCTACATGACTATCTATGACCAGATTTTTTTTTGTGGCTTGCTCAGCCCACCCTGGGGGCAGGGCTGGCATGGCATGTGGTGCCAGGGATCAAACTGTGGTCCCTATGAGCTTGCCTAAGCATTCCTAAGCAGGTGCCTTAGATCACTGAGCTATCTTGCCAACCCCACGACCAGTTATTTACCTGATAGTTTCTGTCTGAACATCCACCTTATACAATTTTCTTTGTTACAGATATTACTACAAAAGAGAAATCCTGGAGCGAGTGGATGGACGCAGGCTGGTATATAAATTTGGAAAGAATGCTCGTGGGTGGAGAGAAAATGAAAACTGAGGCTGCCATCTCTTGCAACACAAATCAAAACACGTACCAAATAAATAATAACCAGCAAAGAACTCCCGGACGTAAATATTTCAAAGACTACTTTTCTCTGATATTTATGTACCACGAGGGAGACAATTCTACTTCTAATGATGAGAAGGAACACTACAATTGATGCAATTTTATTTTTTTGTTACTTTGAAGTATGTCCTATATGGGGAACAAATGTACACAGTTTTCTGTGAAATCTGATGCTGTATGTTGTCAGGATTTGTTTTTGCCTCTGCTGTGAAGCTTTTCTTCCACCACAAGGATAACAGGGCTGGTGGCCTTGTGCTTCTTGCTAAGAAACAGAAAAAATTCAGAGGGCATTAAATGTTTTAAGATGCAAAATGATTTAGGAAAAGATGATGTGTCCTTCACACGTAAGCACCCCTGGGCCTCATCAAGAAGGGAGCATACTTGTTGGGATGAAGTTCATGATCTCAGGTTGATGGGATAAACCAGAAGGGTGTTGAAACGTTTGACCTGATGTTTAGGAGACAGGAGGTCAAGAAATGGAAATTTCTAGAATCTAGGGTGGGCCCTAATCAGTGCATAATCACAAGACTTGGAAAGTTCAAATCAGTGAGAGAATAATGGTGGGGGCTTTCTATTTATTCAGGAATGATTTACCTAATCTTCCTTTTTCTTAGAATTGTGGGTGAAAAATCTTGGGGGTGGAGGAGAGAGAGAGGGGAAGAGAAGAGCTATTCAGGAAAAACTCCTCTTTGCCTGTATAAATTATTACAATCTTCTGTCTTTGAGTCAGTTGTGCCTCATCTGAGCTCATCTCAGAGTGAATTGTTTATTGCTGAGACTTGCATTCAGGGGAATGTTTAAAAACAAGATAGAAAGAAAAGGCAGGGAGGAACGAAAGACAAGTAAAAACTTCAGCTCAGGAGTGAGGCATTGGAAGCTTCTTCCCTGTTCCTGGCATTGTTCTGGAATACCCGTGACTCATCGCACCATGAAATTCAGGACCGAAATCTACGATAGTTTGAGCATTGAGCGTCCTGATCTTTTGTGCAGCTCTGCTTTGGGCTTCCTTAGGCTGTTGACCTCCTCCTTCATCCTGACTGTCCCTCTTTTCTGTGATTATGTGGCATGAAAACTTGTGTTACTAGGAAGAACAGCTCTTCATCAGCTGGGAGAGAGCCTGTCATGGGGTCTTACACAGTGACAGTGGGCATTTCGTACTCAGCAGTTGCTAAGTACTTGTATGGATTTAGAAGGCTAGAAGCAAGAGAAATTAAGTCACTGTGCTTACAGTGAGGACCATTGTGGGGAGTGACCTTGGAGTACGTATGACCTCCCTTCTGAAAGTATAGCCATGTTCATTTCATTTCTGCCTCACCTGGTCAACTCCACACAGCTTTTATTAATGAGTAACAATTATTGAGAGAACTGAGAAAAATAACACTGAACAGCGAAGATCAACTATGCAACTTAGATTATCCTGCATAAAGACATTTTACTCTCCAAAGGTAAAGAACACGTGGTCCGTGCCACCAATTGGTTATCTGTGTAGCATGCAGGAATTTGTACGTCCACTCATGTCTGAACTGTGTGAAGTCCTTAGGGGCATCTGCCAATTCTTTGCCATTCTGTCCTTGGCTTTAGCTGTTCACATCAACACTAGCTGGCTCTTCCCTGTGTTCACTCTTCCTCAAACCTAGAAGCTCCTTGCATCCCTCGTGGTGGGCTTTGGCTCTTTCTGCAACCTTTCCTTTGAGGAACAGTGTTTGCGATAAGTCTGGGAAGAACTAAGAACAGTTCTGCAGATAAGCAGCCAACTGTGTGGTTGAAAGTGACAGTTCCTTGGCACCCAGCACCTATTTAAGCAGGCTGCAGTATTAAGTTCTCAGCATATCTCTCTGTTGTCTTGGCTTGACTTTGCTGCATTTTCTATGTGCTATTCGTGACTTGGAGAGCCCAAGGTAATCGAGCCACGCCAGCCTGGGGTGTGAGCCGAGTGCTTCCTACTAGTGTTGACAGGGAATACAAAGACCTACTTGGAAATGTCCCCTTCATTTTGGAGACTCAGCTCCTCACTTGAGAAGCTTATTCACAATGGCTGTCTACTGAGTCACTAAACATGGTCTCGTAGAGCCTCCTTAACTCTAAGGCTCTGTTCTCCTTTCTTTGCAAGTTATGAGAAATTGAGTCACATGATGCATTGCTGAGTCTTTACAAGACTTAGAGCATCTGAGGCTCTGCTTGTCTCTATGAGAATGAGCAAGGTCCTGGCTCTCAGACCACGCGGTGTCTTGAAGCTGTCACCTGAGCAGGGCAGACCCAAGTTAGGAGTTTTCTTTGGAACACACTGATCCTTCTGAAAAGTTCTTGTCTCATTAGATCATAAGCTCTTTGATGGCAGGGGGCTGTTTTTCTGGTACCTGGCACGATGCAGGGGCACAGTAAACATGGGCTGAATTAGTGAACGAATGCCTTTGGAAGACCTCTCTGGTTGGGAGGCCGTGTCTATAACTGGAACATGAATCATTTCTTCACTGGAATTGAAACAGCACAGCCAAATCTCCCAGGACACATTCTCTGTGATGAACATTTTACTGTGAGAGTTTTTACTTTACCTTCCCACCAGTGCTGAGACGAAATCCAAACAGGCCGTTTGGTTCCACAAGTCAGCGTGTGTTGGAGGCGAATTCTATTAACTTACTTGGAACTGTGAGGCTTCTCTGGTACAAGGCACCTGTAATTAACCCCTTGACACCAATGAAGATTATGAATGTTTATATGATGTAAATTGCTATTTAAGCATCAAAGAGTTGTCAGGCTTAGTATTTGGGGGTTGGTTTTTATTTTATTTTATTTTTCTTTCTGAGGGATTTTTTTTTTTTTTTTGATGAGGTTAGTTAATACATGTTAGATTTTAGTTTTGCAAGTGTGTTGTTTTTTTCAGATGTATAAAATATAAGAAAAAGTAAGGCAGTAAGAAGGATGAATAATTATATTATTCTATAGTTTTTTTTTTTTTTAATAAAAAGCATCTGGCGAGTGCCTACCATGTGCACAGCACAGAACTATCTATGTGAGGGGCTTATCTAATTATGCAAGATTCTTCACCTCTTCCACATGTACTTCCTGGGTGGAGGTACATCACAATGCTCCCCATATCAGAACAAAATTACCCTCCGCTTTGGTACTCAGAATTCAGTTACTGGAGTAAGATGGCATTGGAAGAAAACAAACAAACAAAAAATCCCATTGAGACTTTGTCTTATAAGCCTTTGAATCATGCAGGCCTTTACAAGTTGAGCTATACTGGGACTCAGCTTTCTGTAGTTATCTGCATAATTCTTGCCATCTGGTGTCTGGGTTGACAACTTGGGGGAAAGCAAGCATTCTATTGTTTAAGTAAAAGAGGAATCTTTCCCTTTAAACTATGTTAAACTTAAACTGAGTGCTCCTATTTTATTAGAGAATTATATTTTTGAAGATATGGGGGTTTTGTTTATTTGTTTGACAGGTCCCAGAAAACACTAATAAAAACCACAGAAACCATCTTGTAAATGTGTGTTTCATTCTTCAAGCAACCACCCAGAACTGGGCTTGGAGGAAGGGCCTTCCGTCGTGTAGCGGGACACATGGGATTTCTGCATTCACTGACCCAATAAGCATCTACAAGCATCTCCTGTGTGCCAGGCGTGGCCGTAGGTGTTGAGTTATGGTTGAGAATGAGAGAGACAAGTTTATGCTTCACTGGATGGAAACAGACAAAGATAAAATGCAACCAAGTAAAACATGGGATATTGCATGTGTAGTGAAGAAAAGTAGAAAAAGAAGAGAGATGGAGAGTGCTGGGACATGTAAGGCTGTACTGCCAAGCTTGGGTTGGGTTAGGGAGGAAACACTTCAGCAAAGGGTTGGAAGATGCAGGGAGGGATGGGGAGATAGCTCAGTAGAATAAGCACTTGCCTGGAAAGCACAAGGTCCTGAGTTCAATCCCCTGTTCTACCAAAAAAGAAAGAGAGAGAGAGAGAGAGAGAGAGAGAGAGAGAGAGAGAGAGAGAAAAGAAGAAAGAAAGAAAGAAAGAAAGAAAGAAAGAAAGAAAGAAAGAAAGAAAAGATCTAGGGGAACAAGCTACACAGATGACTGGGGAGTGGTCCATACTAGAGGCACCATAGGAAGCTCAAGCTTTCTGTCTTATCCAGGGGACAGCAAGAATGTATGTTTGCCAGAATAGCAATGGTAGAAAGAGATAAAATAGAAACACAGGCTGATATGACTGTGCAGTGCTTGGAGGCCTTTACCTCTGCGGGAGATGCAAGGCTTAGAGGAATGATGCCTTCCAACTTCCGGTTCCAAAGAATCCTTCTGGTTACTGTGCTGAGAATGGAGTGCAGGAAGATGGTGCTTGGCGCATAGTCCTGCTAAGGATGAGGAAAGCGAGTCAGAGAGGTTCCCTCTCTGTCATTCAGATTTTAAATATTTTTAAAAATATTTCTAGGCAATAAGTGGGCCTTGACAGTTCAGAGCACACTACTCCCTGGGTCCAGAAAGTTCGTCACTTAGTCATTTCATTTTATAGATGACGATGAAAAGAATAATACCTAACTATTTTGACAAGATTCTCTTATTCTCAAGAACTTCAATATGGGGCTGGGGAGATAGCTCGACAGTCTAAGCACCTGCCTGACAAGCACAAGAACCGGGGTTCAATGCCCGGAACTGTATGCTGCACTGTGCTGGCCACTGAAGCCAGGTGTGCTGGCAGGCACAGGCCTGTAATCCCAGCACTGGGCAGGCTGAGACAGGAGTATCAGTATGAGTCTGACCTGCATAGCAAGACCCTGTACCAAATAAATAAAAGATTAAAAAAATTTTTTAAAAGAACTGCAATATGTTTTTTATACCAACTATTGCATTTAGTTCTCATGCAAGCCTATGATACAATCCATAATTTTCCAATGAAGGTGACGAAGGTCAGAAAGGTTAGTTGACTCTTTCAAGGTCACAGGTCATAATAAATGGCAAATCTGGCATTGTTTATACAAGTCCCATTTCCTGTACCCCTGAAATGCATGTTTTAACCTTAGCATTTCTCTAGTTTTCTCTCTCCCTCCCTCTCTCTCTCTCTTTTCCTCCCCCTCCCTCTTCCTCTCTCTCTCTTCATCTTTCCCTCTCTCCTTCTCTCCCTCTCTCTCAATGCATACCACACAAACTCAGAGGTTTCTCTGGCCAAACATGACAGAGAACTACTAAATGGACCAATATTTTCAGAGCTTCATGCTGTAGGACCTCTCAGCGTCTTTATAATGATAATGCACGTTGCAAATGTGCAAAGGGACTTAAAGATGCTCTCAGATTCCCAGCCTCTTGGATGATGGCTCCTGTGCATCAAAGACTTCAAGAAATTAGCACTCCTTCGAACATACTTGAAAAATAATGATCTCAGATATTGAAGAGGCGCTGTGTTCATGTTTGGGCCAAATAAAGATGCTGATAATCATCCTGCATATTAAACTTAGGCAGTTTTGAATATATTCCATCCTTTTCTTCTTGAGAAGAAATTTCCTCATTCTCTGGCTTAGGCATTAATTATCTGTGTTGGTTAAGTTCTCAGTAATCACAAAGAACTTGCAAAGTGACTGGAAACAATAAGCCTTCCTGAATTTTAACTCTCCCAAATTATCTGAAACTGTAGACTCCAGCCACGCGTGACTATTTAAGTTGAAGTTAATTAAAATTGTGTAAAGTAAACATTTTTTCCCTTAATCATACTGTCCATGTTTCAGTACTGAGCACACATGTACAGTGAGTGGTTATGCATTGGCTGGCTCAGAGGTAGACCATTTCCATCATCAGAGAAAAATTCCACTGGATCACACTGCTCTAGGATCTGACCTGGGATGGTGGGGAGTGGGTGGACAAGGCAGTGAGCAAAATGAGCCAGCAAGATAAGATCTGGGAAGCCTGAGAAACCAAGGGTGACCCTGAATTGTAGAAAATAAACAAAAAAGATCTGAAGCGAAGATCCTTGTGTTTGTTGGAATGATGACATGGCCTTCGAGTACAAACAAGTTTGATGTTGTCAGAGGAGTTCTAGAGTGGGAGGATTTGATTATTCTGAACTCCAAATCCCACAAATACCTTACAGTTATTAATATGGATATGCTAAATATGGCTTTCTGGTTGTGAAGGCAGACACTGAAGGGAGATGACTGCAAGGGGGAGGGAACTGAGAGTTCTCCTACGGAAGTGAGGCTACCAGGCCCACTGCCCCAGAGGCGCCCAGACCTCTGTCTTATAGCTCACCCTGAGGCTCTCTAGCTCCTTATAATTCTGTTCTTCTTCACTAGCTATCGGGATCTGGCCTTTGTTGACGTGAATTCAGCCTTTTCAGAGGCCAAAGTAAAACTCATTGCTGCCTCGGGGACTTTGCCTAACCTGCTTTCCCCAACTACAATGTCCTTTGGATTTTTCTGTGGCTGGCTCCTTCTAGGTCTCATTAGAAAAGTACACTTTCCATCAGGTGTAGTAGCATGTGCCTGTAATTCCAACACTTGGGAGGCTGAGGAAGGAGGATCACTGTGAGTCCCAGACCAGCTTGGGCTACGAAGTGAACTCAAGGCCAGTCTGAACTGCATAGTGAGACTGTGTCTTAAAAAGACCAAAACCCAAAAAGCACACTTTCCTAATTATGGTTGCTTTAGTTGACCACCTACTAAAGTCGAGTTCTCACTCTAATGTCCACTATTTGTGTCCTCAGAAGGGATAGCATCAAAATTATGGTTTTCATTTGATTTTATCCAATTTACTTTCCCTGTGAGGGGCTAAGTTCTCAGAGAACAGAGACCTGGATTTCCATTTTCACCAATACATACCTAGAGTGAGGATGCTCCTCACACCGGCCCCCTTGACCCTGTCAATATTAGCTGAATAAATAAATGGAAGACTTTCTTACTTTCAAATTGCAAGGTATTTCTTTCAATTTCATGATTTTTGATTCTGGTGGCCCTGTTGCTCCTGCAGTTTGGGAAAAGGTCTCCCTCCTGCATTTTCTGCAAAAGTGAAATCCTTGCTTTTCTGCTTTACTGAGTAGCTATTGTCCAGATCCTACTCTTCCTCATGCGTTTAATGGTGTCTGTTCCCCAAGACCAAGTCCTTAACCCTCTTTTTTTCTCTCTTTACCTTCTCTCATAGTGTCATCTCATGAGAGTCCAACCTCATAATGGCATGGTTTTTTTCTCTGATCCTGACTTTAATGCTACATGCCTTGAGATTGTGGACATGTCAGTTAATTCTTTATGAAGGGGAGACATAACCTGCTTCCCAGTGGTGGTGTTGGAATTGACTACATAAACTCTAATTCCTGATCATTCTATATTTCAGGGAAGGCTCATACATGCAGATATTGTGCTAAGAATTTTACTGTTATATTTTAATCCTTACTTTAACCCTATCATGAAGCTTCTACTCTTACTTCCACTTCACAGGTGAGGAAACTGAGGCTTGGAAAGGTAATAATCTTGCCTGAGATTTCTCTGGTCTGTAGTAGGGCTGAGATTTGAACCTCTGCCTGGCAGCGTTCAGAGTTGAGGTATTAATCGTGATGTTCTACTGTCTCCCTCTGAAAGCACCATGAGAATATTGTACACTGAACAAAGAGAGGGACTCATTTCAGAATTTATGTGACCCATAGAGAGATATTCTGAGTGTCTAGCCAAGGAATACAATGTGGTGTCTCAAGTCATGTATCCTGGGTTAAAATCACATCCAGCAACTCCTAGCTAGGGAGTGAAAGTGAAAGATTGGGTCTGATAACCTCGAAAGTATAGCTCCAGATCTGAGCAACCATTTGACATCAACACCTACCATAAGATGCCGACTGAAGGTCACTTTTTTCTTGGCTAAGAGAAGCCAGTTTATCTGTTAACACATTCATAAATCCTTCCATTCAAATGGAAACTTGCTTGGTTATGACCCCTCCCTGTGAGCACGTCAAGACACACACACACACACACACACACACACATGCACACGCACACACACACACAACCACAGGCGCATTGGCCTCCATGGTGATACCACTAAGTCTTCTTAGGTTGATTCTCCTAAGACAGACATTACCTAGCCTCTAACTCGCAGCTAGTTGGGGAGATTGCACATCCTAGATACTGATGCAAGTGCAGATGTGGGACCAGAGTGGTCAAGAAAGAGCAGCTCATTATTGAATGCACAGGGTTCTGATTAATGATCCATCATTAGCTCTTCATGGTCTCTCCTCTGTTTTGCATGTGTGGGTGTGTGCATGCGCGTGTGGATGTGCGTACGTGCACGCATTCACTGGTCTTTCTTTTGCTGTCTCTTTCAGACTCCCTGTTTCATTCCCGTACCCTTTCTTCCTCTCGCTCCCTAGTCCTTGTCAGATTCTTTTGCTCTCCAAACCTGTCTTTCGAGCTTGCCAAAAGACAGCCAAGGAGACAGTGCAGGATCAGGAATGGTGCCACCGTTCTGAAAGCCTCAGTGGTGACAATAACAAATGATATTTACCTAAGAATTATTAACACATCAACTGTTCTCTCCCTCTCTGTTTAGTCATGTCATTCAGCACTAATGGACTTTTCCAATGGCAAACTAAAAGGGAAGGAAAACAAACACTGTATTCACACCAGACAGAGTCGTTGATTCCTGCCAAGACTGAGAAATCACAGGCGAACTCTTCAAGTGGACCTGCACACAGGTCGTACCTACACGGGATTCACAGGACTCTGGCCATGTGCACTCTCTACCCAAGTTCTTCTAGAAGGAAATCAGGAAATGAAGGAATTGGGTTCCTGGTTACTGCACCTATTTGACAGCTTTCAACTAGGTATTAGTGACTGCCTGGGTGGAACCACTGTGTACCAGACAGATCGAAGACAAAGTCAAGTGAGAAATCCAGATTCATACTCTAGGTTAGTGACTGCACCCTTGAGACTTCCAGTTCTATTCTATTCTGTCCTAACACCCTCTGTTGGTGGCCACTCTTTCTTTAACCACAGATAGCTTCTAATCATCAGGACTGCAAGCCATGTTAACAGAATAAAATGCATTGATCTTTGAGTTGAGGGAATCACAGTTCCAATTCTTTTACTTGCATTTACAAGATAGGTGACTTTGGGCAAGTGACCTCACCTTTCTGAATCTCATCTTTCTAAGGAATAAACAGGTACTTTAATGTGGAGTATGTACCTTGTGGAAGAGATAGCCAAGAACCAGGTGTCACAAGAAGTGTCACCATTAGCAAGAAACTGCAGGAAGAGAGGACCAAGACATGGATGAGTTCAAGACATGGCACCACCTCTCATAGGTCAACTGTGCTCGAACAATGCTCTTTAAACTCTGTTATAGTAGTTATTTCATCAGCAAATCAATAAGTTGGACCCTATAATATCAGATAGAAAGGGCCAAGACTTTATGAAAATAAGCTTGAATCTAATCCAATATTCATTTAAATGTTTATGATTTAACCATACCACTTAGAAAAAAGGCTTCCTATGTCTCTCTGGGATGCACTGGGGAGCTAAAATGAACATCAAGTTGTCTTTAGTGGGATTGTAGGGTTTTTGTGGTAGGAAAGGAGTGGATGAAAAAGCTGGAAACAAGCTAGACACACACAATCCCAGGGAACATTGCCTGTTTGGATGTGTGAACTGCATCTGCACCACGTAAAGCTGGGCCCTGGGCCCTGGTGCATGGGTAATACCAAGGACTGATATTTATCTAGTACTGTATTTTCTCTTTTCCAAGCAGAGTACTACATTTTAACTGTATGGTTTGACTTAACTCAATGAGGCTTGACTTTCCTATGAGGAAAGTATTAGTGGTATAATTATCTTCCCATTGGAATGAGAATACAGAGGGTCAGGATAATTGCAGTTTTCCCAAAGAGCAGAACTGGGATTTGAACCCAGCTCCATGCCCTGCCATTATTTTCAGCTGACTTCCTGAGCACTAGAAAAAGCACTGCCTGGGTTTGAGCAGGCACATAAGGTTCCTTCTTCCTCTGGCTATGCTTTCTTTGAAACAGGAAGTAGAATTTTTCCAAAAGAAAGAAAGAATAAAAACTAGGTTTTTGTGGTGTCCATTGTAACTTGAAATTCAAAGTTCATGAGGTGTGTTGCTTTCCTGAGTCTGATCAGTCTTAACAATGCCAATGGGGCAATGGCACTGCAGCTTGGACCCCCAGGGTCCTCTGGGGGCGGGCAGGAACACATCGAGTGTCTGCGGGTACTGTCGGTCTCAGAGCATGTGCAGTGTGTGAGGGCCCAGGATGTCAGAAAAAGCAAAGATTGTTTTTGGTCCTGATGATCAGAAAATGCTTCATTAAAGCAGGGGATTTAATTATTGCTGAAGGAGAGAAGAAGGAGAAGAAGAAGAAGTTAAAGCTGTGCCAGCCCATCCCTGGGCACAATGAAATGGCAATTGAGACTGGGCGTGTTGGCACTCGCCTGTAATCCCAGCTCTTGGGAGGCTGTAAATAGGCGGATCACTACAAGTCTGATCTACATAGTGTAGATCCTTCCCTGAAATATAAACAGAACAAAACAAAAGGGCATTGCCAAGATCTTACTGTCACCTAGTGTGATGCTGGTAACTCGGTTATTTTTCAGTTGTTGTTTAAGATTGCTTTGGCTCCTTGGAATCTTTTCTGATTCCACTTAAGTTTTAGAATTTTTTCTATTGGTATAAAAATTTCATTTGAACTTTGATAAGGATCACATTGAATCTATATTATGTTGGATAGCATGGGCAGCTTAATAATATTAATATTAAGACATTTTATGAACATGGAATGTCTTCCTATTGATTTGCATTGATTTCTATTCTGTTCATCAGATTTTTTATGTGGGGGTGATATAAAGCTCAGGGGATAACCAGATTGCTCCGCAAGCCAAAATTCATTGCTTTGCCAGTACACTGGGGTCATGATGACTTGACATTTGGTGTACACTAATGGTCTCTGGTACCAAGGATGTTAACCATTAGCTGGCAGAATTCTCTCA
>PVKN010009299.1:0-23957 GCA_004027915.1 Capromys pilorides
TATGGAGAGGAGCAGTTAATATTTTTCCTCTTTTTAACTTCTTATAATTTTTTTTCCAATTTTGCATGCATATATCTGGCAATCTAAACAACTGATTTGAAGAACACTCTATGCAATGCAACAAATATTGCCATATTCATATTATTTTGTTCAGTGAAATTCTATATAATTTCTAATGTGGTTTACTATCATTATTTTGTATTCTCTTTAAAAATTAAATAAGTAAATAAAATTAAAATTCTATATATGATAAAATCTCTGAATAAAATAGGTGTGAAGATCATAGCTCAACCTAATAAAGACTATATATAACAAATTCACAACTGTTGTGGTTTGTATCTAGTTGTCGCCCCAAAGCCTCATGTAAATCATGGGGCTGTCAAGCATATGGCTCTAGGGGCAGGGTTTGAGGGGGTGTGGCCAAAAGAGGTGTGAACTGTTAAAACTGACAGCATGCACTGTCAGAGGTTCTCCCCTCCCCCAGCCCCAGGTGGCATTTTCTCAGAGATATGGAGCAAATCACCCTGGACATGGCAGCGCCCCAGCCTTTCCTCCAGACCCTATAGAGCAGGGCAGCATCTAGAAACCTCCAGTAACTGTGAGCTAAAGAAACCTTTCCTCCCCTAAGCTTGTGTGTCAGGTATTTGTCCCAGCAATGAGAGAAAAGTAACTAAGACAGAATTTGGTACCAGATGAATGGGGTTGTTGCTGTGGCTATACCTGACCATGTGGATTACAAGTTTTTGGGAATAGCTTATGGGAAGAAATAGGAAAGGTTTGGAGATGTCGCCTATGAGCAAAGTGCTGGAACAGTTTTGGCACTTCTGTAGGGAGGCTCTGGTCAGAGCTAAGATCAGAAGACTGATAGAAAGTCAACCTGAAAAGACCAGGCTGGGGAGGTTTCTTCTGGAAAGAAGGACTGCATTGACTGTTGGACTCCAGATCATTTGTGTTTTGGCTTGGCCCAAACTTTGGCAGAATTTTGTCTGTGTCCAGAGACTTTGCCTGAGACTGAAATTAACATGGAGGACTAATTAATCTTCCAAAGGAAATTTCAAAGCAGTCAAATATTGGGGCAGTGGCATGGTTATTGCCGGGGGCTCTGTCAAATATATGTTGAGAATTCAGAGCAAAGAACCCAGCAGAATGATTTAAAATGTTGTGAGTTTGGCCAGAAAAAAAGAGCCAGGGAGGCTGTAGACTGCAAAGATGGAGCTGAGATCTCCATTGCCCAGGAGGAACAGGAGAATAGAAAAGATGTTGTGAGGGCATCACAGGAAGTGGCACATTCTCGCTCTTTGTAGCCTCAGAAGCACAAGGGTGAGGAACTTTGCTTTGAGGAGAAAGCCACAGAGCCCCATGCTCCAGAATGGAGGCAGTGGCCACACCAGGTTCCAGAATGCAGGTGGTGGCCACACCAGACTAAAGAGTGGTGCCACCATAGAGAATTTGATTTTTGGAATCAGGGTCAGAGTGTCCAGAAATCCATGCATTTGACCCCTACGACTAAGAGAGAAGGAAGTCTGGCTACTT
Organism: Capromys pilorides; assembly: GCA_004027915.1. Taxonomy (NCBI): domain Eukaryota; kingdom Metazoa; phylum Chordata; class Mammalia; order Rodentia; family Capromyidae; genus Capromys; species Capromys pilorides. The sequence continues at coordinate 1,534 of PVKN010009299.1, forward strand.
CTCCAGCTGGCAGAAGACCTTGGCATCATCCACGCGCTGCTGGTTTTAGGCACACGCAGAATGCAGGAGTTCTGAGGTTAAGAAGGCTTACACCTCAATTTCAGAAGAAGGCCTGGGAGGCCAGGCAAGGTGCCCCAGAGAGGGCAATGTGTGAAGCTGTAAGTGAGAAGCCTACTTCGTGGAAACCCCAGAAGTTTGAAAAAACCAGGAACGTGGATCATCTAAGGAAAACTGCAAAGATGGAGCATATCCAGCCTAAGAAAGAAACCATTGGAGCTACCACCAAGAGTGCCATATGAGTGGAGCCACAAGGAGCTTATGATTTGCTACAGATTGGTTCCAATGTCCCACATGTAACTATAGGACTTAATGTTTGTCCTACTGAATTTTGGACTTGTTTTGGCCCCAGTGTTTGTATCCTCCTGTGTATACCTTTTGGAATGGCAGAGTTTATCTTGTGTCTTTGAAAGTTTGATGTATTTAATTTTTCATTTGTATGGGTGCTCACAGTTGAGAGTTTGGCTTGGATCTTGGAGGAAACTTGGGACTTTGGCAACTTTTAGAGATGGACTAAAATGCCTTCTGCAAGAAGGGATGTACATGAGACTTTAGGGATCCAGAGGGGGGGGAATGTTGTGGTTTGTATCTAATTGTCCCCCCAAAGCCTCATGTAAATCATGGGGCTGTCAAGTGTGGGGCTCCAGGGGCATGGCTTGAGGGAGCATGGCCAATAGAGTCACGAACTGTTAAAACTGACAACACATGCTGTCAGATGTTCTTCCCCCCACCCAGCCCCAGGTGGCATTTTCTCAGAGGTATGGAGCAAATCACCCTTCACATGGCAGCTCCCCAGCCTCTCCTCCAGATCCTATGAAGTGGGGGCAGCATCTTGAAACCTCCAGTAACTGTGAGCTAAATAAACCTTTCTTCCCCTAAGCTTGTGTGTCAGGTATTTGTCCCAGCAATGAGAGAAAAGTAACTAAGACAACATCCAAAATCCTTTAGAATGGGAAAAACTGAAAGCATTTCTTTCTTTCATTTCTTTTTTTTTTTGTATTGTTAGGGAAAGTTCTACAGGGTGTTCAGGGTCTTACTACTAGATTGAACTCATAATGATCTGCCTGTTTACAGCCTCCCAAGAGCTGGGATGACAGGTGTGCACCACCACGCCCAGTCTCAATCACCATCTCAGTGTGCCCCTGTGGCAGGGCTGACATGGCATGCCTGGAGATCAAACCCCTGGCCCCTGCACCTACTTGCAGGTGCTTTAATCTACTGAACTATCTGGCCAGCCCTGAAAGCATTTTTTTTTCTAAAATCGGAAATAGGCAAGGGTTTTCTCATTCATGATTCTATTTTTTTTTTCCTATTGAGCTATGTCCCTGGCTCCTCCCTGTCATGATTCTTATTCAATGTAGTATTTAAGATTTTGGCCAGAAAATCAAGCAATGATGCACTCAAATAGGAAAATGGAAGTTAAATTGGTCCTGTTTGCAGATTACATGATCCTTTACTCAGAACTCCAAAGTTTTATCAGAACATTTTTATGACTAGTAAGCAAATTCAGCAGTTACAAGGTATAAAATCAACAAAAAATCAGTAGATATTCTATATACCAATAAGGAATTCACTGAGAAAGAAAATCAAGAAAACAATACCATTCACAGTAGCCCAAAGAAGAGACTAAACCTAATTAAGAAGGTGAACAATTTCTATAATAAAAATTTAAACACTGAAGAAAAAAATTGGAGAAATTAGAAGATGGAAAGATCTCTCATGCATTTGAGTTTGGAGGTTAGTATTGTCAAAGTGGCCACACTACAAAACAAATACAACTTGCACTAAAATATCAGTGACCTCTTTATAGAACTTGAAAACAATATCTTAAAATTAATATGAAAGCACAAAATACTCACAACCAAAGAAATTCTGAAAAATAAGAACAATACTGGAGCCCTCATTATATCTGACATAAAAATATACTTCACTATTAGAGCCACTGTAAAAATACAGCATAATATTGACAAAAATAGGCAAACAGACCAATGTAATGTAGAAGAACCCAGAACAAACCTAGAAATCTATAGCCACTGGATTCTCAAAAAGGTACCAAAATAAAACACACTAAAGCCTTTTAAATAAATGTTGCTGGAAAAATTGTATAACTACATATAGGAGATTAAGATTAGATACCAAAAAATCAACACAAAATGGATCAAAAGCCTTAATGTAAGATCTGAAACTTTGAAAATATTAGGGGACAGCATAGGAGAAATACTTCAAGGCACTGCTGTAGTCAGCCCTTTCATGAGTGGGACTCTGATAGCTCAGGAAATAATGCAAGAATTGACATATGGAAACACATCAAATAAAAAAGCTTGTGCACAACAAAAGAATCAAGTAATATAGCAAAGATAAAACCTACAGAATGGGAAAAAATCATTGCCAGGTATTTATTTGACAGACTATTAATAGCACAAATAAATAAGAAACTCAAAAATGTTAACATTAGCAGAGGTAAAGTAATGAGTAAGCGGGATGATCTGAACAGGTATCTCTGAAAAGTAGAGATACAAATGGTCAAAACATGTATAGGGGAATACTGCTCAGCAGTATTTAGCTATCAGGCAAATGCAAATATAAATTATACTGAAATTTCACCTCACCACAGGTAGGGTAACTATTATAAAAACACACAAAATATACTGGGAAAGTGTGGAGAAATGAACACTGCTACACTGTTAATATGGTTCTTCATAAAACTAAAATAGTACTAGCATATAACCCATCTATACTATTCCTGGGTTTATACCTGAAGGAATTTAACTTAGCATACCAAAATAATACTTACATATTGTGTTTGTTAAAGTACGATTCTCAATAGCCAAGATATGGAATCAATCAAGGTGCTCATAAACAGGTGAATGGCTAAATAAAATGAGGTTTATATGCAACTTAGAGTATTATTTACTTATGAAGAATAATCATTGTCATTTTCAACAGAATGAATGGACTTGCAGGGTATTAAGTTGAGTAAGCTAGACATAAACAAGTACATATATTCTTTTTCTTATGAGGAAGCTAAAAGACCACAAAGAAAATCAACCTGAACATTAAATTGTGATTATTGGAAGTTGTGAAATGAGCATAGACAAAGGGAGACTGGATTTGACCAGTCCAAACTTCATGCATTAGTACATGTTAATCCAGGACCAGTTTCAGGTTGTGTTGTTGGAAGTCAAACAGATTCAGGAAACACTGCTGCTGATCAAGTCTAGCTGAGGAGCAGAGCCACATACACCAGGAAGGGAGCAGGTCACGAGTAATTTGAAGTCCTAGGCACTATTCAGTGATGATGCTTTTGATTCAGTTTATCTAGTGAAACATATTATCCAATTAACTATTGGAGACTGTAAGATTATCTTTATTTCCTGCTCTCCACTCATGGATAAGAGGCAGGAGACTCAGAGAAGTTAGGTAGCTTGCTTCAGGTAACTTAGCAGCTAAGCCTATTTTGCTGTAGACCCAAGCCTCTCCAGGCAAGACAAGAGGCTGTGCTTCCAGCAATAGGAGCCTGGGACTGTAGATCCAGCTGTGAAGCACACATAGTAAGGAGGACCCTGTGTGGTGTAGGTGGCAGGAGGTGCTGGACACTGTGGGTTCGGAGTCTTGAGGCCATTACGAGGCCAAATGAAAAAAAACGGCATCATAATAAAACTTGTGGGCATTTTTAAACAATACTCTGTTGAAAGAGGTAAGAGCTGGGGCCAAGGATAATGCTCAGTGGCAGAAGCACCTGCCTGGCAAGCTCAAGGTCCCAAGTTTAATCCCTGGTGGAAAAAAAGTAAAAGAAGGAAGGAAGAAAGAAAGAAAGAAAGAAAGAAAGGAAAGAAAGAAAGAAAGAAAGAAAGAAAGAAAGAAAGAAAGAGATAAGAGCAATACAAGGAAGAATTTCTAATGGACTTACTGCTCCTATACTGGCTTAGGATCCAAGCTACTAGATCATGGTAGCTTTGATCTCACAGAAAAGATGAAAAGTGAGCTTGAGGATATAGAAATCTCACTGATGATGGCCTAGTCCCTAGTGTTGATAGTGACTTCCTGAGTCCTCAGTGTGGTGGTGACAGTCTCTGTCCACAGTTTTTATGCTGATTGACTGCCCGTAGTGTTGATGCTGACTATCTCTGTACACAGAGTTGGTGGTGACTGACTATACATACTTTGGGGGTAACTGTCTGAATCCAGTGTTGATGGTGGGTGTCTCTGACCTAGTGTTGATCCTTCCCAATTGTGTTGATGCTGACTGTCTCTGTCCACAGTGTTGGTGGTGACTGAATCCATTGTTGATGATGAAAGTTTCTAACCTAGTGTTGAGGTTGTCTCCACCCATAGTGTGCATGATGACTGACTACATAGTGTTGGTGATGACTCTTTGAATCCAGTATTGCTGGTTGTCTCTGTCCATAGTGTTGTTAGCAACTGTCTGAGTCCTGGGTGCACTGAAGATTTTTATGTGCTCAACATTCTTCAGATGTAAGTATTCCTTAAGACCAGCCCCAGGAATTTCTTTTAGGTAGTGAAGGCAGTGGAATATTTACAAGTTCACCGTCTTGTTCTGAGGTCTGCTACTCACAATATAATTTCTTACTTGCTGTCCACAAAATGACTGGAAATGAAACAGGAATGGCAATGAGCAGGTGAAAGGCCTGAAGTGGAGCTTCCTTGGTGGAATTAGAAATGCTTGAAAGGCGATGGACATCAGCCAGCTTCCCTTCTTTTGACTGACTCACCAGACATTAGCTTGCCTGTTGCAGTCTCCACTTAGCCCCTTTCTGCCTGAGTCCTGTGCCTTGGATGGCTCTGCAGCTCAAGGTATCCTGGGCTATCTTTGTACATGTTCTGTTTTCCTAATATATCCAGTTTGTTTATTTGTTGCTAGTCCTTGGCTTAGCATGTGCATACTTTGAGTTACCACACTTATATAATACCATCTCTAAAATTCAATACCCCTTATTGCAATGTACCAATTATTGTAACTGTCCTACTAACCTGCTTTGAAACTGTTTCATTGCCATTTTATTTTTTTCTCATTAAAATGAAAAAAAGGATAAAAGAAAGTGTGAAAAAAATTAAAATTTAATGCCCTGGCTCTTCATTTCCAGAGACATCATTACATCCTTTCTCTGTCAAGCACTTCTTATCTACTATCCCAATTCCCCTGAGTCCACTGGGACTAGCCTATATCTATTTTGCACATAGTAGAATCTCCACACTTCCAGTAAGATTTCTACTGCACCTTCTGTGCTTCAGTGCAGTTTCTTAAGCTGCACCACTATCTCTTGGAAGAATATGATCACTCCTCCTCTATGAAGCTATAACTCTTCCTTCTTAGTTTTGTGGTGCCATTTCACACATAAGCCATATTTCGTAGAGTGTACAAAGAGGGTGTTGCCTACAATGAGCAGAACAAATACATTCAAAATGAATGGAGCATCTAATATTCAGATGGGAAACCAGCCTGCAGAGTAGGCACAATATCTGGATGGCCTTTGTATATGACATCCACTCTGAGATAGTGAGGGCAATGTGCTTCTGGAGTGAACCTCTCCCTGTGGAAGACAAGGTTTAGGGCCCCTGAGGCTGTGCCATGTTTCTGAGCTATGTACCCTAGTCCCTAGTGTGTGCTTACCCTCACTGATCTCAGGCCAGGCAGAGTATCCCAAAAGCAGAGTCAGGGTTTTGCAGATCAAGCTCACATCTTGGAGCTGAGGAGGACCTGAGTGTGACCTAGGCCTGGGGCTTCAGTGACCCTGTTCTGACTTCCACTTGCACAAAGCCAACTTGTGGGGCTCAGCTGACACTGTTGATTATGATGCGTCATGAATAGAGTGGTGAGGGGTCTTCCTAGCCCCTGTCTAAGAGAGGCAGGTTTTTGCATAAGGTAGATTTGTGACCCCAGAACATACTTACCCTTCCTGTCTTCCATGCTGGGGTTTGTGTGTATGTGCACATGTGTATATATGTAAGTGTACATGTGTTATGTATGTGTTGTGAATGCACATATGTATGTATATATGTGCATTTGTGTTCACCCTATAGGATGTGTACATGAATGTGCATGTATCTATACATATGTTTTATGTGTTTATGTATGTGTCATGTATATGTGGATATGTATATACTCATATGTTGCTTTCTGTTTGTGTGTGCATGAATGGGGATTATCTTAAGGCAACTCAGAAAAGTAAAAATGTGAAGTGTAGTTGTGTTTAGCCAAAGCCTGGCCTCCTTTCTGGGCACTTCTGGGCAGTGTAACAACCGAGTGCTTTCCAGGTAACGGCCATTTTCAAAGGGCATGAGATGGTGAACAGCATTTTATTTTTGTTTATCCTGCTCCCTACACTGCTGTCAAGGAAGTTGGAAGACTTCTGAACCAGTAAGAAAGGAAGAGAGTATGTACATAGCTCTGGGACCATGTGGCCACATGTGCATGCCAGTGGGCTGCTCAGACGCCTGTGCCAGGGGATGGGGCATCAGTCCCACACCATAGCACTGGTGCCTGGAAGGAAAATTTCTATGCTCTTAAAAACATCAAATTTAATCAGGAAAAGGTGCTCCTAGGAAGGGATAAAAGGCATGAAGTTTTTAACCCTAATTCCAGTAGGAAAAATACTGGCTGTAGGACTTGAAGAACTTGTAGAATTTGATAATAATTTAAAGATGGACAGAAAAGCTAATAAATTGATTAATAGAAGAGGTAACTTTAGTTAGGCATAACAGCAAGACTTTAGTTTTATAGATTAATTAAAAAATAATGTATTGCCTCAGATGAATGAAAGACAATGAAAAAGATGAGCAGTTAGCAGGAATTCTGAATATAATCTTTTTTTTCAGATTTGCTCCTGGCTGCACTATTTGTGACCCAAACACACTTAGAAAGCTGAGAAATTAGGAGAAAATGTCCTTACCTTCAGCTCTGAAGCAGGAACTTTCTGGCCCAGATGACTGAACATGAATGTGCTTTGAAGAAAAGCAAGCACACAGACCTTGGGCTGGTATGGGCCGGAACAGATACATCACTGCAAGAGACAGTGAGCTGTTATCATAGCCTTGAGCAAATGTCATGTGAAATGAGCTGCATATTTCTGGTATGTGAAGTAGAGAATTGAAAGGGAACATTTTCCTGCATTCAGCCAGTCAAGGTTGCTTCTGATGTTTCTGACAATGTTTACAGCAGATTACAGAATTGTAATCTTGCTATTCTGAAATTAATTTCAGAATTGCATTCAGTTTTACACCTAGAAATTAAATAAATTAGGGTTTCAAGGAAATGATTGTGGAAGAATTTGTTTTAAAATGGACAACGAATTCCTCAGGACATCTTGGGAACATTTGGCTCATTAATCTCATTAAGAAGAGGGAAATAACCCTAATTGTCCATATTTCTCAAGACCCAGTAGCCAGGCAGGGAGCTGTGTGCTGAAGCTAACCCCAAACTTTCATGTTCTGCCAATCCTTCTCTCTCCAAATTTCCATGAAACCACTGCCAATAGTTTCACTATTCACAGGAAAAGCTTTCAGTTCTGGGATGCAATGTTGCTTGTTTCCTGTTGTCAGGCCTTGTAGGGGAGGGTTGCTGTTGGAATTGAGCCACCAATCTGAGTTTTGTGTATGCCCTGGGGACGGAATTTAAGGCCCCTCACACCCCACTGCTCAGTGTATACACAAAATTCAGATTGGTGGTTCAATCCCAATAGCAGCCCTCCCATGCAAAACCTGACAACAGAAAACAAGGACATTGAAGCTAAGGCCAAACCAAAAGCTATTTCTGAAAACATCAGCTCTGGCCTCAAGCCAAAAGATGTTCTTTTGTTAGTTGACTGGAAAAGACTGGGACAAGCTCTGAGTTTAAATTTGTTGGCTAGGTCAGGCAGTGAACACTTTTATATAGAAGTTTCCTCCAGGCTATCTCGGAGGAGGCATGGATCCATCCAGAGCACAGGGAGCTGGATTCTGAAAAATTCCATAAAGCCAGCCATATGCCCCACAGCTCAGTCTGGGTACCCATGGTCCGTTTCTTTTATCAGATATGATCAGTACAGTGTAAGAAAGTGAAACATTGCCTCTAAGAAGCCATTATCTCTGTTACCTAAAAAAGTAGAGGCAACATGTCCTCCACACTCATACTAGCAGCATGTGTCCACGAGACCTTTGTCAAAGATCTTCGAATCTGATTAGTAGTCAGGCAAATAGGAAGAAGGCCCAGGTGGGACTCCAGCAGGCTAATAGCTGGCAAACCCTGGGAGATCCAAAGAAGGTCAGCCTTAGAGGGCCTCTTGTGTATGGGTTGTGCAGCCCATGTTCAGGGTGGGGAGAGATTTTAGGCAGGGTGGATTACCTAATGGTTTACCTAAACCCTGAATGAGAAAAGAGAATAAAGAAATTAGCTTTCACTATTATAGTTTTTTTTTTTTTTTTTAGATGCCTCCAGTTCTGTAAGAACTTAAACAGGGCAAAAAACTCTTGGAAGAAACAAAATAAAACTGGCAATGACAAGATTTAAGGCCAAAAGACATGGGTAAGACATACAACTCAAACAGGCCTCCAGGTCTCCATTTCTTTGTATAAACCAAGTTGTTGTGAGGCTAAGCAGGGTTGAAGTCTTTGAAAGCACTCAGGAATCATGAAATCATACAAGTCCTCTGTTCTTACTGGAACCTGCTCAGGAGAATTACTGAGGTAGTCTGGGGTCACCAGCCCATCACCAAAACTTTTCTGAGCTATCTGTCTTCTTGATGTAGAAAGAGGTAGAGGAGTCAGAAGACAGTACAGATTGAGAGCGTGTTTATTGCAAAAGGAAGTGGTACAAAGGCACTCCAAGGCATGAGGGCCCCTGAGCTGAGTAAGTGCGGAATATAGAGCAGCAGTGGTTCTATTTTATGGGGTGGGATATAATCTCCAGCCCCCTGAGGATCTGCACTTGATTGACTGTGTGTTAGACATGTTGCTAGAGGTTTGGTTTTTGTGGGCTAATACGGAAACTTGGGTAGGCATACCAAGCCGAACAAAGAGGAGCTAAGGTAGACAGTGTTGTCTGCACAAGGGAGGTGCCAGACTAAAACCTGTCAGCTTCTGCTTCTCGCAGGCTCCAGAATATCACAGAGGATGCTTTCCTCCTGCTTCTTAAAGGGAAGATTTATTTTTGCATTCTAGCCCTACTTAAGAGTCTCAGTCTGTCCCTACAATAGCATTCAGTATAAAAGAGAAACTTTAAGTGGGGAAATTCATTCAGATTGTATTTTAAAGTGAATTTAGCAGAGATGCTATAAATGATTCTGCAGTGGTGACATTACACTCCTATGCTCACAGTCTAACTCCCTCCTGAGAAGGGTGGAGGATGAGTCCAGGAGTAGGTGTGGGCCTCCTCTGTGCTTTCCTGTCTGGTCTTCATGATCCAGTACCCTCCACAACCTTGCTCAGAGTCCCGATTCCCATGGTAAAGCCAAATAGTTAGGGCACGGGGAACAGAACTGGGCCAGGGAGGTGAATGGGAAACAGCAACAGAAGCACAAGGCAGGGGTGGGGTCCATCGCTCAGACTGAAAGGTTGTGTCATTCTTATAACACAAAATACTAAGATTGTACTGTGAGTCAAGAACTTTTGCTAAAGTAGGCTGCCAAAGGAATAGTAGTGATTTACATTAAATTTCCTAATATTTTAATGTACCTGTAGTGAGCGTGGAGTTCACCTTGACTGTTTTCTGTTTCTTTACTAAGGTCTTGTTAAGACCTGGATGTAGTTTGTCTCTCTGTGGTCCTTGAGCTAGGAGCTGGGTTGCTATATGGCAGTTCTGAGGTAAGGACATCAGGAAGGCCCGTGAGAAGGGCTTGAGGCTCCACTCCCACAGTAGGACTGGTGCTGTGCAGCAGAATGGTGAGGTCTCAGTCACTGGGCTGGTTCTCACTAAAGAGTGCTATTTTTACTCAAGGCTTCCACACAGGTCCCCCTCCTTTCTCTGCATACAGAAATACAGCCTCAAAGCACCAATATTCCCATATTACTCTACATGGACTTTCTTTTTTGTTCATGTTGCAGTTATTTAACTTTATTGTATTTTAAAACATGAAAATTGTAAAACGCAGTATTTATATAAACATCTGAGGATTGTTCAAATGGGCACAGTATCTTCTTACAAGCAATTTGAAAGAAGACCAAGTTTTAGTAAGAATCTAGTCTCATAACATAAGGACTAACATGGATGATGACGTGATCTTTCAAATAATTGCACTGTTATCTAAAGTGCACTTAGCTTTATAAAATTGTACATTCTTGCCCCGGTGAACATTTTGATGCCATTTAAACCGAATGGCTAATACTTTTATAAGTGATTTTCATAGCTTATTAATGTTACCTAAGTTGTAATAATACACATATAGCACCATTGCCCCCTGAAAGTTCTAACCTTCAAAGACCAAAATAGAACTAATGTATCTTCCAAAACTTAGGAGAATAAATGGCTCAGAATCAAGAAAATTAGCAAGAAACACTGCATAGGATAGAGAATGCCCCTGCATGGAAACCAATCTACTGATTGTTTCTTGTCACCTGAATAGCAAGCTGAAGGAAACTGGTGATAGCAAATGATGTGCACATTTTTGCAGAATAAAAACATCTAACTATAATCATAGCTCACTCTTACCTCTAGCAGTACAAGAATAGAATAGTATGTAAATATAGAAAAATATCCATATAAAAAATAAACACATAGCAAAATATTTATCTCTTAAAAATCTGAACATAGATATAGAGATGTATGAAATGAATGCCTAATGTCCAAGCTTAACAAAAATATAGGTTTACATATATGTATTTTAGTGCAAAAATGTAATTCTACTCCACCTAAACCAGTCTTGTAGTAGAAACATCTGTACAAAATGGCATTCTATAAGCCTTGTTTTTAAAAATTATAAAGGGCCAGCCAAATACCTTAGCAGATTAAAACACCTGCAAGCAGTTGTAGGGGCCAAGGATTTGATCTTGGAGCTTGCCATGCTGGCCCTGTCCCTGGGATGCACTGAGATGGCAATTGAGACTGGGCGTGGTGGCACATGCCTGTAATCCCAGCTCTTGAGAGACTGTAAACAGGCAGATCACTATGAGTTCTATCTAGTATTGAGACACTGAATACCCTGTAGACTGTTACCTAAAATATAAAATACCAAATATATATGATATATATGTGTAAAAACACTTTATGAATGCTAATAAGCTTGCTTCTTCCTTTAAATATGAACAAATACAACAGTGAAAGAACTAATAACAGAAATTATTAAAACATGAACAGAACACAATAGAATAAGAGAAAGAGACAATAGTTACAGGTACATACTTAAATTTTCTTCTGAGGAAAAATCCTCATGGGTTTAAATATACAAGCTGTTAAAATTCTTAGTATTTTCCTCTTTGCAATTTAGCTATTTTGGTTCTGAATATAAAGAAAGGCTTTTTTGCTTACTGCATAAAGTATATTTGCAAAATACAATCAGAACAATAAAGATACAAATTAACTACCAATTTGAGTATGCTAATATTAGCATGTTAAATGGCTTTTCAAGAAATAGACTGGACTGTTAATGTAATTCTGTAATTCTGACAGAACATTTTTATAGGCACTTTCTGCAAAACAAAGACTGTTAAGAAAACTACTTTTAAATTAAAATGTTATGAGTACACCTGAGAATTATATCCAATCTAAACTGACTTTTTTCTATTATATTTTCATTCTTTAAGTTTTTCAATGTGGTAACACAGCTCTATTGCTGGCCCCAGCTTCAGCCCCATATGCTTCATCCTCACTTCACTCTTGAGTAGAAGCAGAGCTCTCCCATCAGTCTCATGTTGCTTGACGAGGTCTGCCAGGGAGCCTGATATCTAAGGATCTGTATCTTTCATAAATTGTATCACTTCATCCACAGACCAGGTGGAAGGCTCCTTGGGTAAGTCTTGTTTCAGGACACTGGGGTCAGGTACAGCTATATAAGTGGAGCTTCATTTGTACTCTCTATTTCAAATGGAGCTTGAGGGTAACTACTGAGGGGAGATGATGGCCTGGTCTCAGCTAGTGGTGAACTTGAGGTTGGCTGGGCTTATTTTGAGGAAAATCCCCACAGACTGAAGCATGTGTAAGACTGCTACATACAGGATTCAAAGGATCGCCTGAACTTAGTGGTGAATTCTTCAATATTTCAAATTCTTCCTCTTTGGGCATATCTTTTACCTCAGGAGACAATGGTTCTTCTCTACAAACATGCAGTATTATTTTGGGCTGTTTAGGAGAGACAGAACCACACAAGGTACAGGTTTCTGAGGAGATCATTTCAGGTTTTGCTTTTCTGGTATTTATTCTTTCACTTTTTCTGTAATCTCGGTGCTAGGGAGGCTGAAAACAGGAGGACCACTACGAGTTTGAGCTGCACAGTGATTTTCATCCTATTCTTGTCATATTCTACTGGGCATTGAGTATTGCCCCTGTCAGAGTGGAAAGGCTGGCTACTCCAAAGGTTATCACACTGCAGGGTATGGCACAAAGTCTCAAGAAAGCAAAGAGCAAAGGATGCACTGTTCACCAGAGGCAGCTGGGTGAAATGAGTTTGCCCATTGTAGTGGTTGATATGTTGTGTCAACTTGGCTGGATGACTCGGTGGCCTGGCTCCCTGTTGGTGGGAGTCCCGCCCCGGGGTACAATTTGTTCCTCCCTGGAGCAGGATCAGGGCCTGCCTAGGATATGATTGGCTCCTCCCTAGAGTGGAGGGCCCATGCTGGGGTATGATTGGTTCCACCCTAGGGCACAATGGGCCCAAGTCAAAGTGACTCAGCATAGAGACTTTCTAAAGATCTGAGGAAGGAGTCAAGATGTCACTTCCTCAGAGGAGCTTCAGTCTTCGCATTTGGCCTGGACTTCATCGTCTGGCTTGCAGTGCAGACTCTTCAGCCTCCAGCTTGGCTCTTTGGTCATCCGTCGCAGACTCTTCACCGTCTATCACAGACACTTCAGTCTTCTATCGCAGACCCATCAGCCGATGGATAGAGACTTACACGGAGCACTGCAGTGAGTTTCAGACCTCGGAACTGAATTCTTTAGCCTGGAGTGTGCAGACACCCTCTGCACGCTTCCTCATCTGACTCTGTGGCTGACTATTGTAAGCCAATCTTATAACTCCTTATATATTGTATATTTTGTGTTAATATCCATTCCTTATATCTTTCTGTTCTCTAAGTAAAACCCTGACCAATACACCCACCAATGAAGGCAGTTATTACTTTTCCTCCATGATTATCTGGCTTAAGAAATCCAAAAACAGTCTTTGACTCAAAGGCAGAATCCACAAAGGCTTGTTCAGTTTGTTCGAGTACCACATTCACAGGGCCTGGGCCAAAATGATCAGGCAGCTGCTGGATTCTCCTTGGGTCCATGTAAGGGTCAGTGTTTCCATATTTTTTTGTGGGACTGGGGTTCAAACTCATGACCTTGCACTTGCCAGGCAGGCACTTGTGCCATGGAGCTATCCCCAGTCCCCATGTATGTTTATATGGACCCAGACTGTAGACATCATGATTTTAGATGGTGCAGGATTGATATTCCTTTCATGTGAAATTCTTGTCAGTGTTCTTAGAGAGGTTGTTGATGTTAAACACAACATGAGAATAGTTTTTTATTTTTTCCTGAGCTTTGACCTTTCCTCCTTGGTATATTTTTATAAGAACTGCCCTTCTTAGTGGTTGCAGTAGGTCCAGATGGTTTAAGTCAAGCAGATTTCCTGAGCTGTTGCATTGACAGTATTACAACAGTTTCCTGTGGAGACTGCATTGAATGCTGGGTTGAGTCAGAAGGGGAAGATTCTACTTTTTTTTGTATTCTTTGTAATAGGAACCTGATTCCCTGATGGTTGTAATACATTCCCTGTCAGGCAACACAACCCAATTAGGAAAATTTCTCTAGAATAATACTTGCGCCAATAGCCAAATCCTTCACTCCAGCCATCAAATGTGATGTAAATTTCATCTCCTTTAGTAACTGCAATTTTTGGTGGTCAAATGAAATATAGGTTCTTTCTGTCAGTAGCTTCCAGATTCATCCACACTTTAAAATTGTTTTCAGGTGGCTTTGGTGGTTCCTTCTTGAAGAATGTTGCAGGTGCCACCTCAGACCCTTTTATCACTCACAAAATGAAAACTTGCCAAGATGATACACTCGTCTGGTACCCCAGTGGAGGCTGAAGTAAGTTTCCTCTATGTTCACATGTTCTGATAGGCTGTATCTTTGAAGAATCAACAAGCATCCCCAAATCATTAGTATTGTCACTGCTATCCAGCTGTAGATGTAGTCTGGCCCCAGAAATTCCAACAACGGTGACAATACATACTGAAGTACTATTGCGAGGGTCATGGGCTTCCAATTTCATGCTAACTTTGACATCAGTAGCAGGTGTAATCTCAAACTGTCTGAAGCACTCTGAAGGAGCACTTACAGATCCAATCTGTGTCAGACACACATCCCAGTCAGAATCATCACTGTGTGCAGATGTGGTTGAGTGAATCTTCTCGTGAGTCTCCTCTTTTTTTTTTTTTTTTAAGTTGCCTAAAAATTACATTTTATTTTTATCCATTTATTTTTTATTACTTTTAATAAAAAATAACAATGTGACAGTTTCAAAACATGTTAATAGTACATTCCCAATATTTGATGCAATGCACATTGTTGTCCTCCTAGTAGTTATACAGAGCACAGGGTGTAGACGTGATAATTTTTCTAATCATTATTGGTACAAAAAATTTCTTCTCATTGAACTAGGAGAAAGTAGTTGTATACATAATCTAATATTCCATAATCATTATGGGTTATTGGTAAAACTGGCAATGTCAGAAGCTGTTGATTTAAGCCTTTTACAGCTTGCCGTACTAATCTAGCTTTACATTTTATGCCTTGTGGTTAAACTTTTCAGCTGGGTGGTTAAGTGCAAGTTAAAGCAAGACCTGTATAACAAAACATGTAACTTTTATATCTCCCAAGGTCAGTCAAATTCTCTCACGATTTACCTTGAAACCATGTACAATGCTTTGTAGAACTGTTGTCAGTGTCAGCCGTCTGGATGAGTCACGGCCATTGCTTGACCTGACAGAATGTTTTCTCTCTAGGTGACTCTCCTTAGGTACACTGTATATCTTCAGTCCCTTTCCTCTGTAGCCCCATAATCTCCTTGAACAGAAAATTTTGGAAACCACTGAGTTACAGGATGTTACAGCACAGGTTCTCTTATGTCCTGAGTCCTCACTGACCTTGAAGGGCTAGAGTGAAAATATTAGCTATCCTTGTAGCCCTTCTTTTTCTCTGATTTTTGGTCTGTAAACTTATAACCCTCCAGAAGAGAAGCTTCATGATACTGTTACTCTATAACATAGGTTCTTGAACTTAACATCATTGTCTTTCTGAATATTAAACATCTTAGGCATAACTTGCAATCAGTATTTTCCATCAAGAATTGATATTCTAATAAATCTCTATTCAATGTGATAAAAGCAGTTACACATTTTTGCAGAGACATTTAGAAATCTAAGCATATACAAAATTGTAGCCTGTCAATCCTTCAGTATTTGTCCTAGTCTCTTATTCTCATTTAATATCCTTTTTTGTTTTCTTGTAAACCAACCATTTACTTGAGAGAAAGTATAGCTGTAAATAAAATTACATTAAAAGCAGCACACATCTAAAAGACCAGAATGACGGGCATTCCAAGCATAGTTTTGGAGTTACACATTGCTATCCTCAGTGTGATAAACCTTTTGGAGGTTCTTAGGACCATTATCTAATTCATCCTGTGCATAGTTTTGCTCCTGCCATGTTTCCTATGTGTTCTGCTTGCAGTCACTTCATTGTTTAACCTTTAAGTCCTTGATTTCCATTCAGCTGTGTTATGCCTCTCCATTTTTATTTCTTCTTTTGAGTCCTTACACTAGGGAGACTATACAATATTTACACATGTAGGTGTGGTTTATTTCACTTATGAGTATATGCTCGATATACATCCATTTACATATGAAGTCTTCCAGTTTATCATTCTTTATAGCTGAGTAATATTCCACTGTATAAAAATACCACATCTTTTTCAACCATTCTTCAGATGATGGGCATTTTGGTTGTTTCCAAGATTTGACTGTTACAAATTGTGCTGCTATAAACATAGGTGCACAGATATCAATATGATATAATCTGACATGGTGTTTTCAGTTCTTCTGGGAAAATTCCCAATAGGGGAATAGCTGGATTGAATGGGATTTCCAGTTCTAGTCTGAATCTCCTGCTTCATTGGATCTTTATTTGCTGTTTGTCTCATTTTATCTCTTGGTGTTTTTTCTTCGAGTCTAACTGGCAAGAGCAATGAAATTCTGTCCCACTGCTCCCATACGAACTTCACACTGCTGCTGCCATTTTTGAGAAGCCCTCTACGTGTACTCTTAAGCCTCCAGAACTGTAAACCAAACAGATCTCTTTCTTTATAAATCATCCAGCCTCGAGTATTTTGTTGTAGCAATAGAAAGTAGAGTATAGCAGAACTTCAGCAATGCTGTCTGTATGAACTCTTCTGGTTTCCTTCCTCTGGCTTGCATGGGTGTTGGGGAAGAAGGTGCCTTATAACGTGCTTGTGTCTGTGCAAGTGGATGTCTGGGCCCTGGTGCAATGGACTGCAACTGATCCAGCAAGTGGCATCGCTTGTACCTTCTCCTTTTTCTATTAGTGCTGCATCTCCATCTATGAAGATATGCAGCTCTGAGTGCACCATTCCAAGCTGGGGAGGAGATCTCTCAGTAGGGAAACAGCTTGGAGCCGCTGAGACCAGTCCTGAGCTCACTGTGTGGAATGAGGATGTGTGTGTGTGTGTGTGTGTGTGTGTGTGTGTGTGTGTGGTGTGTATCTCATGCTTGGCCTATCCTAGGGCTGTAGGCTTTGAGAATAGATTTGCCATGCTATGTCTGTTGCCCAGGCCCTCTGCTTCTCAGTGCCAGCAGTTAGTACAAAGGGGCTCTAGGGAAGTAGCAACCACTTCTCACTCCACCCAGGCTGGCTGGTCACTATAGAACTCTGCAGGGACACTGACTAACACTGTGTGGCAGTGAGGTGCCCGTATGGCCAAGTGAAAATACTAATTTCCTCCTGTATTTTTTCATTTATCCATTTACTGACTCTTCCCACTACCTGCCATATTTGACCAGAACTTACAGAGATCTAATATCTGCTAATATTGCCATGAGTTTCATGGATATAATATAGAATAAGTTTCATTTTGTATCTTTTAGAGCTAGTATTCAGACCTCAAGTTGAAGTGTACACTACCTAGAGTGTTATCCACACCGTTAAATGCATACTATCAGCACTCTCACATCTTCAACCCTTCTCATTCATCTTCTGTTCAGAGCAGCAAAAAGTACCATTTTCTTTCAGTGTGGAAGGTGCCTTAGAAAGGCACAAGAAGAAGATGCTCCATTTGGTCAAGGCATCTCACCTGTTTATACGGGGCTAAGGATGTCTCTTTCAGGGGATAAGGGTACCAGGTGCTGCTGGCATCACCTACTGGGCACCAGATGATGTGGTACATCTTGGGACAGCCTGGGACAAAGCCAGGAAGGGGAGAGGGAAGAAGGGATCTGGCTGTCAGGAGGCTAGGATGGAGGCCCCTCCCCATGGAGTGGAGTGAAGCAGAGGGGTGAGAAGGGGCCCCATGCTCTGTTTAGAGAAAGCCTCTGACCACTGTACAGGTGACTTTCTTTGGAGATCCACTTCCAGCAAAGCATCAGCTCCAGGGACTTCAATCCATGTCCCATGGTGGACACAATGCAGATGGTTTAGTTGTATTCCAGAATTCTCAGGACTGACCACTGCCTGCCAGGATACAAGGGTCCAAATATCTTAAAGTCCTCACGTAGTCTTGCCTCTGACTGTGAGCAGCTTCCCTGCTGGGCACCAGGCTCTGCTGGACAAAGGGAAGGCCAAAGCCATGCTGGGATGGTCCAGGGCCCTGGGTGTTTCCTGTGAGTGCTGAGATGAAGCAAACCAGGGTGCAACAGTCACTGCTACCACCATCTGAATCTGGGGGAGTTGGCTCAGAGAGGGATGTGTGGATAACCTTTCAGGGAAGCTAGGCAGATAACTGTCTCCCAACTACACACACCATTTGGTTGCACAGCCTCTGACTTTATAGATCTTGGAGGATGCTTCCAAGGTCTTTCTGTCCCTTTAGGCCCAAAGACTTTGGGAATAGCAGTGGGTGCTCTGGTAAGGTATCTGAAAGGTCCACATAGCAGCAGCCTATCTTTTATGATTTAGAACACAAAGCCCTGTTCTGCATGTTAGTCAGATCACTTTTATACATTAAAGTATAAAACTGACTTTATTCCTTTTTCTACTATATCTTCTAAACCAATGGTCTTCAACCACTTTGGCACCAGGGACTAGTTTCCTGGAAGACAGTTTTTCCATGGTCAGAGGGTGGGGTTTTGGGATAATTCAAGTATAGTACCTTCATTATGCATTTCATCCCTGTTATTATTACATTGTTGTATATAATGAAATAATTATACAGCTCTGCATAATGCAGACTTAGTAGGAGGCCTGAGCTTGTTTTCCTGCAACTAGACAGTTCCATCTGGGAGTGAAGGGAGACAGTGACAACCAGAACTATATTGCTATGCTTGGGCCACTCAGTAATTTCATTTTGTTGCAGAAAACCCTGCTTCGAAAAGGCAGTATATTGGAAACAAAAGCGGGATTTTCAGTTCTTTTGAGGAAATTTCAGGATATTCCACCTTGACTTAATCCAGAATGCATAGATTAATGTTGTCTGAAACATGTGTTTAAGGCCACCATGGTTTGAAGAATGATGCTGTCAGTGCAGACACATTTAATTAGATGATAGTTATCACTGTTGCTCCTGTTCTTTGTGTTCATGTTCTTTTTTCTTTTAACTCCAAAGACTTGTCTTTTAATTCAAGGTGTCCCTACTTGGCAAAGAAGTTGTAAAGGGCTCATTGCTTCATTGTATAGTTGTCTCCACAAAATATTCTCCCCTTTCAAGGCAGCTTACCAGCTGCATTTGCTTTCTCTTCACTTTGTCTAATGTTAGCTATGGATTTGCCAAAACCATGACAAGTGCATAGTGTAAGAGAGAGGTATGGGTGGCAGTTATAAACTTAATAAAGGGTGGGCCATGCATAGATAAAAATAGGTGCTGGATTCTGGCTTAAGCCCACCATAAGATGCAGTGTACAACTGAAGTACATTAATTCTCTTGTTACTATAAAGTCTTCCACAGGATATAGCTTAATTGTTACTTGCCTCTCATTTATATGGATTTGGTGTGAGACTTCAAGCAACTGATTTATCATGACCTATGTGCAGTTGACCTCTCTATTAAGGTTCACCTGTATGCACAACCTCTCCCCAGTACAGGCATCACTGCTTCAGCTTCACCTCAGATCATTAAGAAGTAGATTCTCACAAGACATGGGCAATCAAGATCCCTACAAGAACAGGTCATAGTATGATTTGCCTTCAAAAAACAATTGAATGCTTTGCTGATCTGGTGGGAGACTAAGCACAGCCAGTTGTCTCAGTTGTTTTCTCACTGCTGGGACAAAATACCTGACACCCAAAGTGAAAGGAAGAAAAGTTTATTTAGCTCACCATTTGTGCAGATTTCAGTCCATAATCAGCTGGTTCCAAGGCAGGGTGGTGTGGCACAGGGGCAACAGCTCAGGGCAGCAGAAGACAGCAAAAGCAACAAGAGCAAAAAGGGGTGGAACAAACCTCTTTTCCTCCCTTGTAAGCAGGTTGCCTACACTTGGGTGGGTGTAGCACTTGAGTGAGTGTAGTGCTGCCAATCCCAGCATGAGCCCGTGA
This sequence comes from Capromys pilorides, assembly GCA_004027915.1. NCBI lineage: Eukaryota > Metazoa > Chordata > Mammalia > Rodentia > Capromyidae > Capromys > Capromys pilorides. The sequence continues at coordinate 21,485 of PVKN010009299.1, forward strand.
ACCAATCACAAACTATAACCTAGAATGCAGGGGCTGCTGAAAACAGAAACAGAGTGCAAAACAACTGCAGAACATTCCAGGGAAGTAAAAACCCCATACACTTCACCGGCCAGTGTTGCCCATCCCAGAGAGGCACTAGGACCGTGGGGCCTTCAGTGGGTCCTGCCCCTGGCTCCATGCCAAATGCACTATGTCCCACAGCTGTGACCAGCAGGGACCCCAGGTGTAAAGGTTTGTACCTGGATGTCCCCCCAAAGTCTCTGTGCCCTCCTCTTGCATAGGCTCAGGATGTTTACCAAGTGATGGTACTGGCCCCCTGCTGAGTCAGTTAGTCAAACCTCTGAACTTCTCAAATTGACGCAATAAACATTCTAGAGCACTTCTTAGCCAAGGGATTGAGATTCCTAATTCTAAGACTTCGCCACATTGAACTTTTTTTTTTTTTCCACTAAAACACAGAAGCCTAAAGAACATACTTGGAAATGCTCTTAGTGACTTTTCTCATGAGAATAAAAAGTATTGGAAGTAATTGAGTCCGTCTGTTAAAATTCCACAAAATATATGAGCCAATGAAGAAAAATAAGAAAAAAAAAAGCCTATGTGAAGCAAAGTGGGAACTGAATTTCTCCACTCAAACAACTTTGCAGCCACATAGGTTGACGGAAACTGACTGATGCCTGCGTCTCAGCATCTGAAAACAGGCCAAGACCCTGTACTGAAAGACATGAATAAATGAATCTAGCACAGGTTTGGGCTACACATGGCTGTGCCTGTTGGGTGATCCCAGCAGCACCCTGACTGTATTTGCTCCCTTAAAACGTCTACTGGAGGAAAGCTCAATATTACCAGGAAACTTTACTGCACCCTGACCCAATGATAGGACACTACCACTGACCTGTCTTTCTCAACACATTTAAGGAACACAGCTTATAATTTAAAATGTGTCTCCTGCAACTTAGAAGGGCCACTCTCAGAACTCACAGAAATTCCTTTAAAATTTAGTTTTCTGCAAGGATAAGGCACCAGGCACAGGGGTGTTTACCTGTCATCCTAGCAGTCTAGATAGAACCTGAAGATCACAAGTTCAAGCTCAGCCTGGGCAACTCACCAAGAACCTGTTTGAAAATAAAAAATAGAAACAGCTGGGGTTCTACCTCCAGTGGTTCAAAAATAAAGTTAAAAAAATATAAAGGTGAAGCCTTTCTCCAGTCCCTGGAGAAAAATAGTCATACTTATGCAGCTGCCACAGACAACTGGCTGAACCCCATTTACACTGACTAATCTTTTGTTCTCTTTTCACTCTGCTGACTTTGCAGAGCTCAACACATTCCTCTCCCTCATTCCCCTTGTAAATTGTGCAAATAAACTCTGAATTGATAGGAAAACAGAGCTCAGACCTTTCTCCTACTATCAAGCACTTCTCGTTTAACAACCTGTTTAACCACTGTTTGGACTTATAACCAACCACTCAGACTTATGAACCAACTTTCTTGGGCAATCCTGTGCATCTTTTAATAGAGTCTTCATGTCTTTTGTTGTACAGGACACCTTGTTTATATAGTGCTACTATTTTTACTGATTGTACTGTACAGTACAGTACTATAGTTTTATGTTTTATTGTACAATATAGTACTGCATATAAGAGCTATGCAAAGAAAAGCAAAGTCATCAAGTTGGAGTTTCCTTTGACCATTCTTGTAATACACATAATATTTCACTACTGAGCAGCCAACTCATTTAACTACCTAGTTGTAGGAATAGAACTCAGTCATTAAATGAGAAATGTCTATGTATTAATTTTGGGGATGGCACACAATTAAACCCATAATAGCTCTTTCCACATTTTGGTATTATAAGAGATGAAAGTGTGAGAAAAGGATAGGAAGATAATGGAGGAAATATATAGACCAGATTCAACAAGACTCAAAGAATTCTGGGGAGTAATTTTTACTGTAGGGAACGAATATTGCTGGAATATACATCTGGAGCTAATATGTCATCCAAAAATGGAAAAGACAAACTTAAATTGGAAAATATTTAATAATTATGACCACCACTTTCTCAGAAGGCCCTGAAGGCCATATATCCTGATGCTCAACATGCACAGCTGTGTCATCTCCTCTCTCTCTCCCTGTGTCTCTATCTCTTTGTCTCTATCTCTGTCTTCCTCTGACTCTCTGTCCTCTATTTCTGTGTCTCTATGACTGTATTTCCCTGTTTTTCTGTCTCTCTCTATATTTTTTTTGTCTCAGTCTCCATCTCTCTGTCTCTCTCTGCCACTGTGAGAAGTAAACTTAATCCTACTCACATCTTACATGGAAAGAAGGTACTCCAGCCCTTTCATGTCCTCAACCTAGAGACAGCTGGAGCCAGAGCCCCACAGCTTAGAGATTCCTGGGCCCTTGACTATTTGAAGCTCTGCCAAGTTTTGGAATCATTTGTTAGGTGGTAAGAGAGAATGAATATACAGTCT
>PVKN010009300.1:0-24174 GCA_004027915.1 Capromys pilorides
GGGGCTCTGGGCCCCAGGGAGACTTGAGGTCTGTCCCTGAACATTGAAGGATCCCTGCACAGAGTGTGAAGTGGCAACAAGGTGGCACAGGTGGCCATGTGACAGAAGGATCCAGGGCAGCCTTGTGAAGCCCAGGAAGAGCGCTGCAGGGGGCAGTGCGCAGTTCTGGGTGGTTTCAGGACAGATCTCAGCTCGGGCTTGGTACTGGCCCAGCGTGCCCAGCGCAAATGAGAGTTGCTGCTGGCCCGGTCACTTCTGTGATCAGACTTGGCCATGCACAGGCAGAAAATGTGAAGCTGGGGTGGGGTCAGGAGGCGGGCACGGTGATTCTGAGGGCTCCTGGGCACAGCTGCCCTCTTCTGCGGGGACCTCAACCTGCACGCTTCCAGGCTGCCACCTGGTTCACAGGGCCCTGAGTATCCAGAGCTCATCCAGATATCCAGAGGGGCTCCTGCCAGAAGAGGAGGGGCTCAGAGGTGGCTCCGTTCACGCTAGCACCTACTCCCAGAAAGGGAAACTGAAGCTGGGAAGGGGCTTGTGTGGAGTCCCCGGTGAGATCAGGCCCTGGGGCCCCAAGCCTGGGCCACCTCAGCAGGGGCTGGGGCTCCTGCTCAAGGTCAGAACCCCACTCCCATATTCCCTGGAGAAGAGGTGCATCTGGAGTCTGGGGAACCTTGCACTCCTGTGCTCACATGTGCTGTGCACGTGTGGCATGCGTGTCTGCATCTCACAGTGGTGTCAGGCTGAAGTCCTTCTGTCCCCCTGCCCTGCCACAGCCTTGGGTGTGGCCCGGACACGGTGCAGCCCTTCCTGCCCTCACTCAGGCCTCTGCTTCTAGATGTGGACGAGTGCAGCATAAGCAATGGGCACTGCGATCAGAGCTGTGTCAACACCAAGGGCAGCTACGAGTGCACATGTCCGCCCGGCAGGCGGCTGCACTGGAACAGGAAGGACTGCGTGGGTGAGTGAGGAGGGGCACGCGGCCTGGCTCCGCCCCTCCAGGGTGGGCGGGGCGATGACTTCCCAGATAAAGGCCCGGAGTGCATAGATGAGGAACCTAGCGGGTGTCTCAGGCCCAGGCCTGGAGGGGGCACATGTGGAGGCCCCGCCTCCCCACCACTCCTTGTGAATCTGAGGGAGCTTCGAGGAGCAGGGTTGAGGGCACGGGGTGCAGCAGCTGCAGTACCTGGTCCTGGGCTGGAGCTCGACATCTGCCCAATGCCAGCCCCACAGCGAGGCCCACAGAGCCTCTTAGAGATCAGGGCTTCCAGGCCATGCTCCAGGACCTCCCCTTCGCCCAGCCTTCCCTTGCCAACTTCACATGGAGCTCTAGACTCACCTGTGAGCTAATCCAGTCCCCTGGTGGGTGCCACACCCCGTGATCGAGCCCCTCCCCAAGCCCACCTCTGAGCGCCTGAGGATCGAGGCACATCCAGATCGAAATGAAAGCAGTTCTCTGAAAACTTAAGCAAAGACCTTTCGGTGGTGACCTCACAGTTCCAGAAAGTTCATAGCTAGTCTTCCAAAAGCACAGGTAGTAAAGACGGTGGCATTTCTGAGTAATTTATGAATCACTCTGCAGTAAACTGCATGTTATGAAATGAAGAAGACGGAACATCTCAAATGAAGAACATAAAGTCTAATATGTAGCCTCTGGGAATGCTGATATTCTCAGAAAATAAGCAACTCTTACTGGAGCTTCGTTATAGCTCAAAGCACCCATTTGGAGGGGCTCTGTGCTTTCTTAGTGTCTTGGTTCAGGGCTGTCTTCCCAGCTTGCCCTGGACCATGTGGGTTACAGGACAGTCAGGAACCAGTCATTTCCTCCGCTGTCCGGGGAACAGCCCCTTGCCAGCATGGCCAGCATGGCCAGCACGGCCAGTCTGTCCTGCCAGATGCTAGCATGTCTTGGGGGTGACATTAGCAAGTGTGTGTATGAGGCGGTCCAATAAACCAGGGTGGCTGGCCTCACTGGGGAGCACCCTTCCGATGGCTTCTCTTGCTCCTTTCTGAAACAGAGGCCAGGAACCAATGACCCTCTCCAGCCGCATCTCTCTGTACTATAAAGGGTCCTCATCAAAGGATAAGGATCATGCAGCCCTGTTAACTAAACAATGCCGGGGAAACCAGTTCCTCTGACTTGAAATTCTTTTACTCCTGTGACAGGCAGTAAAACTGTTTTCATAGCATTGCAAAGTGGCACACTACAGTGGAAGCTTTTCAGCTCTCTGAATATTTACCCTTTTATTTTTTGCAATACAGTGTCCTTGAGAGGGTCACAGTTGGGCAGCCAGAGCCAATTCAGCTCCCTTAGAATCCGATTCCCAACAGGATAATTCTTGCACGGTCTTCAGGATACTTCCCCTCTTACTTTGTAGCTGTTATTAAGAGCTGAGAGTGACTCATTTGCCAAACCACTCACCCCTGAAGTGTGAAGCGTGTGGTTCGGGGTGGGGTTAGCGTCCCAGAAGTCAACTTTAGAGCATTTCTATTTCTCCCAATAGAAACCCTGAGTTCCTAGGGATCGCTCCCCACTTTCTCTCGTAAAGTACACTACCAGGAACCTACTCTCGGTCTGGACTTGCTGCTCCTGGACTTTCACGGCATTCTAATGATGCGACGCGGTCTCTTGCTCTCCTCCCCTTTGATATCTTTTTTTTTTTTTTAATTTATTTATTTATTTATTTGTTTGCTTGTTGTGTTTATTTGTTTCTTTTTTATTTATTCATTTTGTGGCTGGCTCAGCCTGCCCTGGTGGTGGCGCTGGCGCAGCATGTGGTGCCGGGGATCGAACTGCAGTCCCCGCAGTTGCCTGAGCCCTCCAAGCAGGTGCTTTAGACCACTGAACCATCTCGCCGGCCCTCCCCTTTGATATCTTAAGAGGCCCTGAAGCCCTCAGTGTGGGGCTGGCCTTGGGCCGGTGCCCAACTCCTTCCCAGGCTCAGACACTGCAGCTGCTGCACCCCGGGCTCCCCCTCCCTGTTCCTCACATCTCCAATATGTTTGACTGGTTTATTTCATTGGCTATCATGTTTTCAGAATTTATTGAAGGATGAATCATAATTCCATCCCTTTTTATTGATGAATTCTCTCCCACGTGGATATGTCATTTATGTTTATTTATCAGCTGACGGACAGTTGTGTTTTTCCCACTTTGTGGCCACGGTGAGCCTTTGTGCCGTTTCTGTGTGGACGTGTTTTCAGTTCTCTTGGGTGTATACCTAGGGCTGGACTTGCTGGGTCACAGGTAACTCCACGTTTAACTTTGCAGGAACTGCCAGACTGTTTTCCCCAAGCTGGCTGCACCACCTTATGTCCTTACCAGCAGTGTAGGAGGCTTGCTGTTTCTGCACATCTTCACAACACTGGAATACTTGTTTCTTTTTTTAAAAAAAAAAAATTATTTATTTATTTGTTTGTTTGCTTGTTGTGTTTGTTTGTTTCTTTATTTATTCATTTTGTGGCTGGCTCAGCCTGCCCTGGTGGTGGCGCTGGCGCAGCATGTGGTGCCGGGGATCGAACCGCAGTCCCCGCAGTTGCCTGAGCCCTCCCAAGCAGGCGCTTTAGACCACTGAACCATCTCGCCGGCCCCAGGAATACTTGTTTCTGATTTTTTTTTTTTTTTTCATTATTGGGGAGTAAGCCCAGGGTGTAATCATTGAACTACATCCCCAGTCCTTTATTTAAAATTATGAGACAAGGTCTCTTAAGTCACCAAGTTGGCCAGCTTGGACTCCAATTTGCAGTACTCCTGCTTCAGCCTCCCAGTGGGCTGAGGTAACAGGTGTCACCTCACCTGGTAACACCTGGTGCAACAGGTGTTACCACTGCACCTGACTTCTGACTTCTTCACTGTAGTCACCTTTGTGGATGTGAAGTGGTGTCTTGTGGTTCTGATTTGCATTTCCCCAATGCTGAGTATCTTTTCATGTATCTATTATCCATCTGTCTGTGTCATTTGAAGAAATGTCTGCTTGGGTCCTTTGTCCTTTGTCCTTTTGTAATTGGGTGGTCTTCATTGTTTAATAGCAAGATTCCTGTCTGTCTTCTCTCCCCGTTCGTCAGCCTCTGTCACCATAACAAAATACCTGAGATGAATAAATGTGGGGAGATTTAGTTTGCCTGCTGCTGCTGAGGTTTCAGTTCATAGTCAGTTGGCTTCATTGTTGCAGGGCCATAGCCCGGCAGAGTATCTTAGGAGGGAGCATGTTGTGGAGGATACTGGGAAACAGGAAACAGTTGAGGTCCCAGTATCCTCTTCCAGGCCACACCCCCAATTTGGCCTTCCAGCCTCCCAGTAGGCCCCACCTCCCACAGGCTCAGCCACCTCCCACTACTGCCACCAGCTGGCGACCAGGTCTTCAACAAGTGAACTTTTTTTTCTCAATGTGTTTAGTACAGGGTCTACAGGGTCTCACTACACAGCTCAGACTCAGTGATCCTCCTATTTTCAGCCTCCCAAGCACTGGGATTATAGGCCCTTGACACCACACCCATTCTCAGTCCCCATCTCAGGGCACGGGGATCAAACTCCAGTCCCTGAATCTGCCTAAGCAAGTGCTTTGATGTGCTGAGCTATCTGGCTGTGTCCCTAACACATGAACTTTTGAAAGTCTTGATACAAACCATAACAGTCTTGATACAGATCCCTTCTTAGACATAATTGGTGAAGACTTGCTCCCATTCTGTGAGTCTCTTTGCTTCTTAATGGTGTCCTTCATGCTCCAAAAGTTTTTAATTTTCATGAAATCCAACTTATCCATTTTTCTTTGGTTGCTATTATTTTTCATGTCACTTCTGAGAAACAGCTTCCTAACCCAAGGTCCCAAAGATTTTTACCTCTGTCTCCTAAGAGCTTTATATCTTTAGGTCTTAGTTTATGCCCTGTTTTGAGATAATTTTCTATATGATGTAAAATAGGTCCCACTTTTTTATTGTGTGGCTGTCTCATCATCATTTGTTGGAAGAACCATTTTGTTTCCTCTGTTGAATTGTCTTGGCCTCTTCATGTGGATTGACTGACCCTAATGAGTAGGTTCACGTCTCGATTCCTGGATCTCTTCGTCTTATGCCAATACCCAAAGTCTTCATTCTTATAGTGTTGTACTAAGTGTTTTAAGTCGGAAGTGTGAGTCCTCCAGCTTTGTGTTGCATCTTCAAGGGTGACTTGGCTGTCGCTGAACTTTCCTTCAATTTCCACACAAATCTGAGGATCTGTTCGTTCCTGTAATAAGTCATAAAGCATACAAAGTGGGATTTGCCTTCCAGAAAGGATAGGAGAGTTGCCCAAAGTGAAGAGGAGGAGGCAGAGGAGGAAAAGAAAGAGGACGAGGAGGAGGAAATGGGGAGGAGAAAGAAGGAGGAGGATGAGGAGGAGAGGGGGAGGGGAGAAGAAAGCAAAGGAAGAGGAAGAGGAAAAGGAGGAGAAGAGGGGGAGGAGGAAGAAGGAAGAGGAGATGAGGAGAAAGAAAAGGAAGAGGAAGGAGGAAGAAGAGGAAGAGGAGGAGAATAACCTGCCACCATAATTAGTCAGTGTGCATTTGTCTTTGGTTTTGGTTTTTGGACTCCTGGGGATTGAACCTAGCACCTCACATATGCTAGCTAAGTGACTGGTGGGCCCCCAGCCTTCTTTATTTTATTTTGAGCTGTGATCTTATTAAATTACCCAGGCTGGCCTCAAATTTGCAGTCCTCCTGCCTCAGCCTCCCAAGTAGCTGGGATCACAGATGCACACCACCGCCCTGGCTTAACATTCGATGGTTTTAATTCACAAGACATCATACAGCCCGTGGTACCATGAGGAAGACCACGAGGGGGAAGGGCAGTTCTTTGTCAAGATCCAGAGATGGTTCAGCTAACGGAGCAGGCCTGCGCTGAGGCGGGAGCACACATCCCTGTGGCCGCGTCCAGGAAGCGTGCCCGCTACTGCTATCAGTGTGTTGTGTTCAGACCCCGAGAGCCAGGCTGACCTTGGCGAGTTCACTCTGAAGAGCTCGCGGTGTTCTGGGAACACTCACCGTGGACCCTTCGCAGGCTCCTTGCCAGGCACTCAGCTGCTGCCGTGTAGGCCTTTGCCCCAGGGACTCTGTTTCTGAATCCTGTGTAGTGCAGGCGCGTTAGGGTTCCCTCAGCTATAATTCAAATCATGTGTGAGAGGATTTTCTGTGACTTCTAAAAATAACCCTCTGTGTATTTACCTGCAGTCCCAGTGGCAGAGTAGAGCCCGCTCAGCCACGGGGCCTCTGTTCCAGACAAAGGGGGCTCTTTTCTGGGACAAGACCAGAGGAATGGCAATGGACAGGACCAGGAGTGCTGAGCTGGTTAAAAAAGGCCCAACCACAGGGGCCTCCCAGTCTCCGTAAATCCCCTGCACTCTCATGTTTGTGACACACCTGCTCACCTGTGTGCCCTCACACGCGTCCTCACTTGTTCTCACAATGTCCTCACGTATGTCCACAAATCCCCTCACATACGTTCTCACATCCCCTGTGTGCTCTCCCTTCTCGTGTGCTCATGTCCCTCACATGAACTCACCCATGTCCCCTCACGTGTGTGCACACAGGCAGCCATCCTACTTCGGGGCTGCGGCCGCACCCTGTCTTTCCTTCCCTCTCACCCCTGGCTCTCTGGGCTCTCCCCGAGAGACTGGCCATGATGGGGTGAGGGGCCCCAAGGATCAGTGCTGGCCAACTCTTGGTCTCAGGCTTCTCCCTACCTATTGCAGGATGCACCAGAAGCCATGGTCCTCCTGGTGCGGGATGAAGGACTGTACTATGCATGCACCATTTAGGGAAACTAAAGCGAGCCCTTTCCAATCCTTGGGTTGGCTATAGACCCTGCTTACACTCAGCATGGCAACGTTTCCTGAGCAATAGCAGTGGAATTCTGTGGGGTGTGGATTTCCCATCCTGCATTCCTCCCCCAGGTCGGGGGTGCTGGCCAGCAGCACGCTGGAGCAGCAGCACGTCCTCCAGCCACCCCTGGTCCCACCGGGCAGCTGCTGCACAGGCAGGGGACGCCCATCCCAAGCTCGGGTCCACGTCGTTCTCAGGCTGAACAGAAGCCAGCCGGCTCTTTGTCTAGGGATGTGATGTCATCCCCCAGTTCCCTGCTGCACACACAAGCTGAGCAGTGGCCCCTGGAAAGGCGTCAGAACCCCACAGGATGTGCCAGGGCTCTGGGGACAGAGCGCCCAGGCGAGGCCCTCACAGGAACTACAGGTCTGTGCTGGAGACTTGAGTTCCCTCAGGTGTCCTCATCCTCGGGCTCAGGGGCCTCTGGGAACAGAGGACTTTGGGGTCTCTGTACTTCCTGAGCCCCAGATATTTTCATCCGGAGGACCATGAGGGATATTGTTTATTTCTGAATTACTCTCATTCTCAGACTCCTTGAAAATGTTCAGGCACATGGTAAAGATTATTTAAACTGACATTCTTTTCATTCCAGTTTATTTTTCCAAGTCACACCCTCCCCCATTCAGGCATACCCACCTGCAAAAAAGAAAGGACAAGACTCCCTTGATACATTTTGGTTTGGGCTCTCCTCAAAACTGTTGATTGCAAGTATCAAGTCTGTGTTTAAAGTCACCAAGTGGGGCCCGGGATATAGCTCAGTAGCATAAGTGCCTGCCCGGCAAGCACAAGGTTCTGAGTTCAATCCACAGTACCACAAAAATAAAATAAAGTCACCAAGTAAATCATATTTCCTTGATTCACAATTGTGAATCTTTATCCATTTGTTTTCCTCAGGAACTGGCCTTAGATACTATAGTTCCGACTTCGTTTGTCTATTTAGGGCAATTTTCCTACATTATGCGTGGGGAGGGGTTCAGATCTTCTGGTCTTTACTAGCTGCTGCTTTTTGTCTTTTTCTTTTTCGTTCTTTCTTTTTTTTTTTTTTTTTTTCTAAACTTGAGAAGGAATTTTTTTTTTTTTCTTTTTGGCTGGCTGAGGCTGCCTTAAGGGCAGGTCTCATGCTCCGTGTGGAGGTGGGGATTGAACCGCAGTCCCTGGCACTTGAGTAACTTTGCCGAATCACGTGCTTTAATCAACCGAGTTACCTGGCAGGCCCCCTTGTCTTTTTCTACCCCAAGATCCTAACAATTAAGGGGCTGAGGAGATAGCTCAGCAGCTTAAGTGCCTGCCTGGCAAGCACAAGGTCCTGAGTTCAGTACCATATCAAATCAGATCAAGATAGATCCTAACAGTTAAGCGAGCTCTTCAGTACAGATCCAATCACCCAGGACAATAGTGAGCCAATAAAATCCTGAAATCGGAAGCAAACCCTTTTCCGACTCCTATACTTCAGGAACCTTGTGTTCTCCCCAGGCGGCTCTAATGGGGTTCCACGCAGTGTGGCATTTCCTGTCCCAAGCCACCCCAAGGAAGAAGGGGGCTTCCTAAGGTCAGGACCAGAACAGGACTTGGGGGTCTGTAAGGGGCTGGTGGAGGTAGGACTGGGTTAAGAAGAAACTGAGGAAGGAACCAGGAGGAAACTGAGGCAAATGCACACCCCTGAGTGAAGCCGACTGCTGGGTGGAGTGCCCCGTCTCCAAGCTTTCTGGAATGCTTCTTTAGCACCGTTCATAAATCTCGACCTGTCCTGAGCACCCGTAATGGTCCATGTTGTTCTAAGCGGCTATTGCTAGTGGCGGCGGCTTGGGGTTTGCGGCAGATGGGAGGGTTCTGCTTACACTGTGCCAGCCAAGTGAGAGTTAGGGCTGTCGTCTAAATCCATGAGGATCAAAGTGCTCTGCCAGGACCTTGTGGCTTAGGCATAAAAAACCCTCAATTGTCACCGCAGCCAATTAAAAGCATGCCTTTAGCGCGCTTGCCAGGGTCCCCCACCAAACAGAGGCAGGAAAGCTGGTGGACTCGTGACTGCCTGGCTGCGGGCAAGGCAAAGGGTCTGCTCTGGAGTCTTGGAAGAACAAGGTTGTCCTCCTGAGGGCTTTGTCAGCAACTCAGGGAAGGCCCCCTCGGGCCCTGGTAGCAAATCCACCTCCCTGCCACCCCCTGTGCAGCCTTGGGGTCCTGTGGGATGGGGCCAGAAGTGTGCAGGGCTCACGCCAAATAGACAAAGCCCTGCTCAGAGGCCTACTGGAGACCTTGGGTATCCAGCTGCGGGCTCACTGCCCACCACTGGGGTGGGGGAGAACCTGGCATCAACACCAGCAGGTACAGAGCTCAGTAAGGCAGATCAGGAATTGGGGTCATGCTCCATTGACTGCACCCCACATCTCTCTTAAGGGACTTATCTGTGGGCCCCCGGCACCCCCAGGTCACAGGGAAGCAAGGGTGTTCTTAATTCATTCTGAAAGAGCTGAGGAGATCACCACACGAAACCGGAAAGCTGAGGCGACAGCTTCCAGGAGAGCTGAGCTATCTCTGAGGTGTCCTAAGAATGCCTGAGCCAGCCACAGGGGGGCTGATGGAGCCTGGTGCCCCCTACTTGAGGGTGCCCCTACTGTGGTGACTGATGCAGCCCAGCATGAGGCACTCTGATGGACTGGCTCTCCCAGTGACCCAAGGGTCATCAATTCAGAGTCTGGGAACATTTTCTGTCCAACGCAGGAGGCATTCTGAAAGCAGTCTCTTCTCATCTTCAGACGCCGTAAGGCCTCTCTGGTCCATGCCTCAAGGTTGGGACCCCACCAGGAAGTTCCTGTCCATTTGCCACTGTCCCTTTCTCCCAGATGGGCAGGCATAGCTGCTCTGGGGACCTGGCCCTGTTCCCTGGGAGACCCCCACCTGGGGACAACCTGAGCCTCCTCACAGGCAGCAGGGCAAGTGTCTGGGAGAAGAAGGAGCAGCTGCCTGACTGTGTCCCCCACAGCCAAATGAACATGGCTCCCCCACATCCATCAGGCCCTGGCAGGGAGCGTGTCGGAGATCTTGGCGGTCCTGCCTAGTGGCCTGTGGCCCTGGCCACACACTCCACCTTCCTTCTCCTCAGAGACCAGCAAGTGCCTCTCTCGGGCCCAGGCCTCCACGCAGGCGCAGCTGTCCTGCAGCAAGGCGGGCAGCATGGAGAGCTGCTTCCTCTCCTGCCTGGCCCACACCCTCTTCGTGCCAGGTAATCCCCAGGGTGGGCTGTGTTGGGGGAGCTCTCCTTTGGGGTCCCTGCTTCCTGCTGCTCTCAGGAAGAGCCTGGCCTAGCAACAAAGGCCCAGTCCCCAAGTCCTCTGGACAGGGGACCCACCTGCCTGTCTGCCTGGCTCTTTGGGGTCTGGGCTCCTCCCTCCCCAGCCACTTACTCTTGGGCATGTGGCAGAAACAGGCTGACAGAGGGGTCGGTCCGACCTTCATCCCATTCAGCAACCCCTTGGAGGCCTCAAGAATCTGGGGTCCAGGAAGGGAGGTGCACCCAGACCCACCTCACCCACTGACCTCTCTGCAGACTCAGAAAACAGCTACATCCTGAGCTGTGGTGTTCCAGGTCTCCAGAGCAGGACGCAGCCAAAGCATAACGGCACCAGCTCTGGCACCAGGCCCAGCTGCTCAGGTAGCCCCTGGCCTCTCCATGCCATGCTCCCTTGGGTGGCCCCTGGGCTTTGTGTCCAGCACCATGCTGGGAGGGCAGGGGGGCATAGCCCAGGGAAGACTCGGGTCAGGAACCAGTGTGGCCTGGGATACCAGGGACAAGACAGGGCCAGGCCCTAGAAGCCCAGAGACTGCCGCCCTAGTCCTTGCCCAGCGCAGTGAGCCACAGAGGGTCCTTTGGACTCTGATGTCATGGGAACACAGCAGTTTGGCGGCCCCACAACGCTGTGAGTACACAGACCTCAGACTCTGTTTCAGGACCTGTGTCGCCTCTGCTGCATGCGGAGGCTCTGAGACCCACATGGCGTGAACCCGGGCCTAGAGGGTGCCAGGCAGGGTGCACTGCTCTTGCTGGCGCTCGGCTCCTGCCGCTGGGGCAGGCTGTGTCTCACTTTTGGGGTCCTGGGATGTGATTCCAAGTCCAGCAATCATAGGACTTTGTGGCCCTGTCTGGGTACTTCAGGCCCCCTCCCTTGCCTCTCCTTCTCTCCCTAAAAACCTGAGCTATGCTACAGCTTTAGCAGGGGGCAGGAAGTGGTCAGTGCAGCCTTTTCTCCTCTACAGAGGGTCCTCAACTTGAGCCTGACCTCATGGCCCATGTCACCTTTTGCAGCCTGGCACAGAGGCAAGGTTCCCCAACCTGGAGGGCTGTCAGGCAGAGTGGCCTGCACCAAGCCCGAGCCCCAGCTTGGCCGCACTTGTCCCCTGGGAGCTCCCATCCCCCACTACCTCCTTGCCCACAGGAGAGACCACCACCTGGGGGAATTTTGGCTTTCCCTAGATGCCTCCACGGCCCCCATCAAGCAGAAGGCCCGCTTCAAGACCAGAGATGCCAAGTGCCACCTCCGGCCCCGCGGTCAGGAGCGAGCAAAGGAAACCCAGAGGCAGCCCCTGCTGGGTGAGTATGCCATCCTGTGCCCCCTCCAAAGCAGGAGGCGGAGGGATCCCCAGACCTGGAGCTGGGGCCCACCGTCCAGTGGGGCTGGATTTTAAAGGGCAGGGGCTGTAGCACAATGGTCTTCGGCACCGCAGATGCTGGCCCTGTCTCTTTGGAGAAGGAAGCAGCACCCTAGTAGGGAATCTGGGCTCCTCTCTTAGCCATGGTTCTCATCATTGACACACAACACTCAGCACCATCAGTTGAGGAGGAGAGCCGCTGATAGTACTGCGGCCAGGAACAGCGCAGAGAGGAGGGCCAGGGAGATGAGCCCTGCTAGGCCACGCCCCCAGGGGCCGCCCCTCCTACCTAAACCCCGCCCCATTAGCAAATCTGCTGACTCTCACCCAATCCAACCACCTCCCAAAGCCCTGCCAGTGCGTGCGTGAGGCTTTGGGGGGACTTCTAGATCTAAATCATAGCACCTGACATTCGTGGGGGTCGGTGGCCCTGCTCACCCGGGGTTAAATGACCTCACAGCTAGGGCTTTCCACATGGCCTGGCTGTGCCCCAGTGGACGGAATTAAGGTGCTCACTTGGTGTCGGTGCCTGAGTAATGTTGGCTGATACTGATCAGACTGCAGGCTTAGCCATAGGAAGAAGGGGACAGCCTCCGCCCTGGGTAGAACCTCCATAGGCCCTGTGCTGTGTTCACAGCTTCCTGTGTGAATACAGATGCAGCGTCTCCTTGAGCGGCCCAAGACTGGTCAGCTACCAGGTCCCCAAGAGGTCCTAAGCCAGCCCTGACTTCCGGTGGCCTCAGTTTCCCCATCCGATCCAGGGACTATTGGGCACTGAAGGACCCTTCCCAGGGGCAGTCGCTGTGCAGGGCCTGGTAGGACCCCGCCTCCTGCCCAGGCTGTCTTTGCCTCAGCACCCCCTCCCTCATCCAGACAAATGCCTTGTGACATCCGTGACCCTCAAGTGTGACTCCTCCAAGAAGAGGCGCCGAGGCCGCAAATCCCCATCCAAGGAGGTGTCTCATGTCACAGCGGAGTTCGAGGTGGAGCTGAAGATGGAGGAGGCATCAGGTAGGTGAGGGGTTCACCCATGGGCTGCTGAGTACCTGGGGGAGCCATGGCAGCAGGAGGCAGAGGCCAGCCAGGTGCGCAGGGGCCATGGCACAGCCAGAGACAGGATGGAGGGAAGGGCTCCAGGCGCAGATAGCTGTGTGGCTCTCCCCACCTCCACACCCTCCCCAGTGCTAGCAGTGTCCACAGCGTCCCAGGACTGCGGAGCCAGGGACTGTCTTTCCTGCCTACAGAAGACTCATGACACTATTGCACATTTTACATCAACACATCCCTCTTGGCTGTGACAGAGGAGTTGAGAGGGCAGGCGAGGGTGTTTGGCCTGTGCCTGGCTCGGCATGGGCACCGTGGCCCCTCCCCCGGCGGTGGTGGCACCACAGCTGTGAGGAGGCAGGTGTGCACACAGGCTGCCGAGTGCCGTTGACACTGTGGGCGGTGGGGGTTCAAGAACCAGAAGCCACAGATCTAAGGTCTTTCCCCAAGAGACAGGTTCAGGAAGCCTCCCCAGGAGAGCAGCCACTAAATCAGAGCTTGAGGTCAAAGTTCCCTGGGCAAAAGAGGCGGCAAGG
Source organism: Capromys pilorides (assembly GCA_004027915.1). Classification (NCBI taxonomy): domain Eukaryota; kingdom Metazoa; phylum Chordata; class Mammalia; order Rodentia; family Capromyidae; genus Capromys; species Capromys pilorides. The sequence continues at coordinate 13,079 of PVKN010009300.1, forward strand.
AAGGGTATGCAGGCAGTGGGGTAGAATGGGTACACCCACAGAGGTCGCAGGGAGGAAGGCAGGGCAGCTAGAAAGTGGGGTTCACAGTGTCCGGGTGTCAGTAGCTGAGGCAGGTGGGGGCCAGACCCCAAGTTACCCTTGGGGACCAACCAAGGCCAGATCTGGGGACAATGGTAGTCCTCAGTGTCTTTGTTTTTTGGTTTTTGTTTTTTTGGGTTTTTTTTTTTATGGAACTGGGGATTGAACTCAGGACCTTGCACTTGCCAAGTAAGTACTTGTGCCCCTGAGCTATCTCCCCAGCCCCAACCTCAGTGTCTTTGAATCACACACACACACACACACACACACACACACACACACACACGCCTGCACGCACCCAGTGAGCTGTGCCCTGAGGGTGACCTGTTATCGTGGACAGAGGTCTGGCTTGTCCTGTGGTCCGCCACAGCCAGGTTACCCTTCTCAGATCCATGGGCTTCTCATCCACCCCCTGGACACTGGCCTGGGCAACTGTGAGCATGTGCTGAGGGGGTTCACGCAGCCCCCGCACCAAACGGGGCCTGGCACAGGGCCTTCTGCAAAGTGGGCACTGCCAGCAGGTGCCAGTGCCCCTCCCACTCTCACCCACAGAGGCCTGCGATGAGGACTGCATCCGGAAGCAGGCGGAGCAGAGCTTGCAGACTGCCATCAAGACCCTGCGGAAGGCCATCAGCCGCCAGCAGTTCTACGTCCAGATCTCAGGCACGGAGTACGAGGTGGCCCAGAGGCCGAGCAAGGCCCCAGAGGGCCCAGGGGCCTGCGGCACGGGCCAGGCGCTCCAGGACGGCAGATGTGGTGAGTGCTGCTCACGGCCCCGAGATGCTGCGCAGCAGATACTCTGGCCCTTGGGGCTGCAGCCTCGGTCAACCATGAAGAGCAAGTAGGGAAGACAGACACCAGCAGGGACCCGTGGAGGGTGTGCTGGGGCAGAGCTGGAGTCATCCACGTGGCGGTGTGAAGCCAGCAGCCACAGCCACAAATTGGAGCTCGGCTCAGAGCCTAGGCAGTCAGGGAAGCCACAGGCAGAGGAGCTGAGACCACGGCTCGAACAGTGCCATGGGGATCAGCTGCGAGCAGCTTCTTTGGGACCATTTCTAGCTTTCAGAAACATCGTTAAGCAGAATGGAAAAAAATGCGTTTTTTTCTTCACCCACATTTTCCAGCATTTGTTCCGTAGGCTTTCTCGTGTGTGTGTGTGTGTGCGCGCGCGCGTGCGCGCACCCACGCGCGCATACACACATGACATCTGTGTGTACTCATTACTGTCCAACCCATACACCCCATGAGTACTAGAGATTGAATCCAGGGCCTTCACACTAAGCTACATTCTCTGGCTTTTTTTTTTTTTTTTTTAATATTTTAATTTTAGACAGGAGTCTTACTAGACCGCTAAATTGATTGGGCTGGACTTGAACTTGTGATCCTCTTGCCTCAGCCTCCCAGAAGGCTACAATTACAAGTGTGGCCCACCAAGCCCAGCTACTCCATTATATTTCATCACTTTTTCCAACTGTGTCCCTTTTCAGTTCCTGCACCCAGCTTCTATCCAGGAGCATGGATCACATTTCTTTAGCACACCGCTGCCCCAGGTGTCATAGTACAAGGCCAGGACATCTGGCTAGAGGGCAGGCTGGGGGGCAGAGGGACCACGGGCAGGGCTGGGGGTGTCTGTGGGACCCTGGGGTCCTCATGGGCAACAGCCACCACCCTGGCCGCCTAGCTCTTCCAGGATGGGACTGGGCCCTGGGGTGCTATATCTGTTGGAGGAGGGGCTAGGGACACCCGAGAGGTGGCACCCCAGCTGACCCCCTTCTCTCCACTTCTGCAGTGGCCTGCGGACCCGGCACCTACTTCAGCGGTGAGCAGGGCCAGTGTGTGCCGTGCTTGTCGGGGACCTACCAGGACCTAGAGGGCCAGCTCAGCTGCACCCCATGCCCCAGCAGCGACGGGCTTGGCCTGGCCGGTGCCCGCAACGTGTCCCAGTGCGGAGGCAAGTGTCAGCCACCTGGCAGGGAGGCAGCCAGGGCTGCTTGACAGAGGCCTCCAAGGCACGGGTGGAGCTAAGCCACGTGGCCCGTGTCATGTGGTCTGCAGCATGTTGCCACTTCAGAGCTACTCAGCTTCCACACAGGCATCACTCAGGGCATTGCTTGTCATTCCCAGGGTGCCCTGTGCCTCACAGCATCCCAAGTTCCTCAGCCTCCAGGAACCTTGAGAACTTGGTACCAGGCAGCTAGCAAGAGACTCCCCAGTGTGTGTCTGCCCTATGCTGTATAGACGAGGGGGCTGTGGCAGGGCCATAGAGTGCTTTGCAGTTGGTGTCACATCCCAACCCACTGCGGGACAGGCCACACCCCGGGGAACTTGCTGGGTCGGGAACTTGGTTCCACATAAAGAACTTCATAATCTGGACCAAGCATGGTAGTATATACCTGGAATCCCAGCAAAAACTCAAGAGGCTGAGGCAGGAGGATCACAAGTTTGAAGTCAACCTGGGCAGTTCAGTAAGACTGTCACAAAATACAAAATAAAAAGGGCTGGGCCAGTACTCCCTGGGTTACACACACACACACACACACACACACACACACACACACACACGGTTTTCCTTGTAGCTGATTGAAAGACAGCCCTTCTGCAATTAATCAAGCACGGTTTGGCTTGTGAAGGGCTTTCCCACTTCACGTCCCATCCAGCCCCTCGGCGAAGTGGTCAGAGTCTTCCCAGCAGCCTCTCCTCCTGAGCCACTATGGGACCCTCCCTGGAGAGTCAAGGGGACCTCAGCACTGCGAAGGGGTGTCTGGGGCAGCAGAGACGTCTGTCCTCTTTCAGGTGCCCTCTCTGAGGGCGGCCACTCCTGCAATGGTGGCTGTTAGGGCTTGGAGTGACCACGGAGGAGTAGGGAGACAGTCCCCGAGTCTTGGCCGAGAAGTCCCCAAACCCACTTGTTCCCAGTGCTGAGACACCTGCACACTGCCTTTCTGCTGGGCTCTAGAATATTCCTTATGTTGAGCCAAAGCCCCTTTGTGCCACAGGGACACCAGGCTTGGCCAGGCCACCCCACCCCGGTGCCTGTCCCAGGGCCCCGCCACCAACACCCAGCCTGAACAGTGACCTCTGACTTGCAGGCCAGTGCTCCCCAGGGTCCTTCTCAGCCAATGGCTTCAAGCCATGCCAGGCCTGTCCGCTGGGCACCTACCAGCCTGAGCCCGGGCGCACCCGCTGTTTCCCCTGTGGCGGGGGGCTGCTCACCAAGCACGAGGGCGCCACCTCCTTCCAGGATTGTGAGGCCAAAGGTGAGCCCCCCCCCCACTGCCCACCCCATGCACCTCCCATCTCCTTACCCTGCCCCCTCGAGCTCCAGGGGACCCTCAGGACTGCTAGACACTGGGCATGACCCCACCACACCTCTTCTCCAGCTGGTGACCCACTTCCTCTTCCACGGCCCCCTGACTGACTGCACCAACAGCCACGGCCCTGAGTCCACAGAGCCTGTGTGCTGGCTGCTCTACCCAGTGCAGAATGGCCCAGCCCCCATGCCACTCCTCCACACCACTCTCTGGCTTCTGTCTTTTACCTTCCCCTCCTCCTCCTCTTCCTCCTTTTCCTCCTCCTCCACTGTGAACTCCTTCATTCACAGTCACCCAGTTGCTCCTAAGCATTGCTTCCATCTAGGTGACCCACAGCATCCTTGGGTTCCTAGGGCCACACAGACCCTCCATCTGCTCCTGGCTTTGGCCCCTCCTGTATCTTCCTCGTGTCCAGCACACAGCTCTTGCACTGTCCTTGTATCCCAGCCAGGGTGGTCACTCAGTCTCCTCAGCATTCTGACCTCATCTGGTGGGGGGAGGTCCCTGCCCTGCCCTGTTCTGGCACACCAGACCCCCACCATGTGTCCCCCACCTGCAGTGCACTGTTCCCCCGGCCACCACTACAACGCGACCACGCATCGCTGCATCCGCTGCCCTGTGGGCACCTACCAGCCCGAATTTGGCCAGAACCACTGTGTCACCTGCCCAGGCAACACCAGCACTGACTTCGATGGCTCCACCAATGTCACCCACTGCAAAAGTAGGTGTTGCTCTCACTAGGGTAGGGAGTGGAAAAGGACACAACAGGATGGGGGAGACAGCCCCTGCTCTGTGGGGCTCCTTAGGAAGCCTGCACCCATCCTGCGCCCATGCCTGGAGGGGTAGTGTCCACCCAGCCCCCTGTCAGGGTCACACCTTGGGGCCATGGTGCCTCGGTTCCTCTCCCTCACTAGAGGAAGCCTGTGGCCAGGTACCTGGGTGTAACAGACCTGATGACCTGATGCTGGACTACTTTAAATTCATTTTGTAGCATTTCTGCATTTTATTTACCCTTTGCTAACCAATTTTCTGGGTTCTGGGTCCTATCCAGACCCACCTAACAACCTGTGGAGAGGCCTTCGTTCCTGGAAGCGGCAGGGGTTCCCCAGCAGGGCTGAGCCCAGAAGGGTGCACGACCCTCAGGAGCAGAACAGTGCGGCAAAGGAGTCTGCAGATCCAGGGTTTTCAACACCCTGATGAGTAAAAGTAGGAAGCTTCTGGAACCATAGAGGTCGGAAGGAAACCTTGCCCAGTCATAGATCCAGAGAAGAGACTCAAGTGAGGATGCACAGGAAAACGGATGCATATTTCATATTTACATGCAGTTCGTTTTGCAAAACTGACTTCCTTGTACCTTGGAGGCTGGGAACCTCAGTGTCACATCCAGCCTCTCCAGGCACTCTTAGTAAAGAAAGGAAAATGGTGATCTCTCTCTTCACTGCTCTGCCCACCTGTCGTCTCCTGCCCCTGCCACAGCTGGCGGGCTCAGTGAGGGTGTCTGGCACAGCAGATGGGTACCAAGAGGGAGGGCAGGCGAGCTACACCCAGAGACTCAGGAGCTTGGAGAAACAAAGGCAGCAAGGTGAGGGCTGACAGCCTGCAGGGCACCCTAGAAGTGAGGTGGGTCTGTGCCAGGCAAGGTAGCCCTGTGAGAAGGAGCCACGCAGCTGGGGCCTCAGAAGCCATCAGGTATGCAGGGTCAAGGGGCAGCCAGGCAGGGCCCAGGCTGGGGCTGCTGGGCACAGGAGGGCAAGAAGAGGCGGAGCTGAGGACTCAGCTGGCTGCGGTGCCCACAGACCAGCACTGCGGTGGTGAGCTTGGCGACTACACGGGCTACATCGAGTCCCCCAACTACCCTGGGGACTACCCAGCCAACACCGAGTGCGTGTGGCACATTGCACCGCCCCCCAAGCGCCGGATCCTCATCGTGGTCCCCGAGATCTTCTTGCCTATCGAGGATGAGTGCGGCGATGTCCTGGTCATGAGGAAGAGTGGTGCGTGCTGGCCTCACAGCCGGGGCTGGGGCTGGGGCTGGGGCTGGGGACCGCGCTGCTTGCAGCCACATGGGCACATGCTGGCACAGCTCTGGGGGTCAGGAGGAGGGGGTCATAGCAGCAGTGTGGGGAGGTCTAGGAAGCTGAGAGGTACCCTAAAGAGGATCTAGCCAGCCGCAGTATCCCTTCCCCTCTTCCTGTCACACACATCCCAGTGAGATGCAGGAAGTGCCCTCCTGGGTCAGCATGTCCTGCCAGTGACAAAGCGGAAGCTGCTGAGTGCCCCCACAGGCGCTTTATTCCCAGCACCACCTGTTCAGTGAGGCTACTGAACCGGAAAGGGCAAGGGAGCTGCCCTGGGTGCCCAGCCCTATTCCCACCTCCCCTGCCTGCAGGATCCACCCACAGGGAGGCTGCACTGAGTTCACCTTCTTCCAGGGGCATCTAGGAGGGCTCCCTGGGGAGCAACAGGGCATCCTTGCTCCTTGGCTCACAGGGGGAGGAACCCCTCAAACCTGACCCTAGGGCCCCATGGTGACCCACACAGTCCCCTTAGCTTGGAAAGACCAGGAGGGCCAAGGCAGATGTTAGGGGAGAATTGCATGTTTAGGGGATCACGTGGGTGGAAGTGGGGGGCCCTGCAGGTCTGGGCGTGTCTCCACCATGCTGTGGTTCCCCACAGCCTCCCCCACATCCATCACCACCTACGAGACTTGCCAAACCTACGAGAGACCCATCGCCTTCACCTCCCGCTCCCGGAAGCTCTGGATCCAGTTCAAGTCCAATGAGGGCAACAGTGGAAAAGGCTTCCAAGTTCCTTACGTCACCTACGATGGTAAGGCAGGACTCTGTCGTCATAGTCACTGTGTGCCCAGGCTAGGAGGACAGAGTCACCTGTCCCTGCCACCGGGCAAAACAGAGGGAGGCGGTCGCTGCAGTGCTTGTAGGTTTCACAGGGCAACTGCAGCTGGAGGAGGAAGGTTGGGTGGAGGAAGCCAGGGCACCAAGGCCCAGGCAGCGCTGTCACACAGCCAGCTCTGGGGAGGACAGGGGCTGCAAGCAGAGGGTCTCAAGACCCCGCCTTTTTCCTCACCCGGCTTCCCAGAGGACTACCAGCAGCTGATCGAAGACATCGTCCGCGACGGGCGCCTGTATGCCTCTGAGAATCACCAAGACATCTTGAAAGTGAGTTTACTGAAAGGGAAGCCACCGACTCCAAGTCACGGGCCATCTGTGTGCCCCCACCCTAAGTCCTGAATCGGGGAGGGAGGAAGAGGGCCTGGGGGCCAGGGCCCTGTTGTGGGGACTGGAGCCTGCACATACATCTATCTCCCCAAACCAGGAGCCTGGCCCTGGTGATGTGGCCTGGGCAGGTTCTTTATCTGGGGTTCTCAGCTGCACTTTCCTGCATGTGAAAGAGGGCCTGTCACAGGGTGGTGTCTTACAGTGGCCTTGTGCAGCAGAGCCACTGGGCCCTAAAGGGAGGCTGGGCCTGGCCACCAGCAGCACTGGGCAGAGGCCCGGGGCTCGGTCCTCACCTGGGAGGTGAGGCCTGGAGCCGACGCCTCAGTATTTGAAGACCCCCCACACCCTGTCTGGCAGGACAAGAAGCTGATCAAGGCTCTGTTCGACGTGCTGGCGCACCCCCAGAACTACTTCAAGTACACGGCCCAGGAGTCCAAGGAGATGTTCCCTCGCTCCTTCATCAAGCTGCTGCGCTCCAAGGTGTCCCGGTTCCTACGGCCCTACAAGTAACGCTCGGCACTGTCTGCAGGGACGGCGAGGAGGAGGGAAGACTCCCTTCCCTCCAAGGAAGAGCAGAAGGTGGTCCCCTGGGCCTCCGTGTCACCTTGGGAACCCCCGTGACGTGTGCCCCTCGGGAAGGCCATGGCAGCCGGGCACTGAGCCCAGGCCTCCCTCGGACCCGCCGTCCCAGGGGACCCTTTGCTTCAGGATGCTGTGTCCCTCCTTTCGCCTCTTCATTTCCCAGGACACCAAGAGCACCATCTCCTGAGCAGCTCTGGCAGGACGCTGACTGGCCATGACATGCCAGGCCCACCCCCTGGGCGACCAGGGAGTGCGCGCCCCACACGTGACCTTTCTGGAGACAAGAACGTGACCCATGCTCTCCCTGGCTTGCTGGAGGAGGCAGGACCTGATGTCACCACACAGAAAGGACGGTCAGAGAAGGAAGGAAGGGCAAGGAGACGAGGCATCGGGGTTGACGAGCTTGCGTTGATGGCGATGCCCCTAGGGCTGCCACATCCTGCAGACTCCTGGCCATGGGCACAGGACGTGGTCAGTGCCCAGTCACTGGGCTCTAAGGATGCTGTGATGGACGGAACAGGGCTGCGTGGGAAGAAATAGCTTTCTCTTGATAGGACATCTAAGTACTATATATATAAATATAAATATAAGATTATATATATATATCTATATATACTGCTATTTGTGGGGACCCTAGGAGCACGCTCCTTAGGGACCGTCAGTATAGGTCGCCACTGCCTGCCTGCCTGCCTGCCTGGAGGATCAAGCTGCACCTTCTGAGACTGCCACCTCCCACTAGTGCAGGGAGAGCCAAGCTGGCCCGGAGGTGACTCCACAAATGCATTCATTCTGGGGACCTGGGCTTGGCTGCTATCAGAGCATCAACCCCACTTCACCTCCCTCATCAGTGCCCTCAGTGTGACCCCATGGACAGCAGCTGCCCCCCAGCCATGAACTTCAGAAGGGACCTGAGGCCTAGCGCTGTGGTGACGTCACCAAGCTCCGTGCTGTGCCCACACATCACCCAGAAACAAGATCTTTCTCAAGGGGGCGCAGGCCATGCTGACCAGGGACCGTGGAACAGCGGTGCACTCCTCACCTGTCCAGAAGGGGGACAAGGCCAGGCCCAGCTTCCTTTGTGCCACACCGCACTGCCTGCCTGAGTCCCTTTGGACACAGGAAGTCTGAGTATGACGAGGAGCTCAGCCTCTGGGTCACAGCTGGGGGAGCCCCCTGGCATCCCAGGGTCTGCAAGTACTCGCGGCTTGGCCTTCCGTGTGCTGCCATCCGTACAACATGTGTGAGAAATAGTGTGTATTTTTCACGTTGACGAATATGAAAACCAACTCCAGTCCCTGATTCTAAGCAGCCAGTGGGCTTCGGGCTTCCCGTCCTGCCTGACTGATGGGAGGTTGGAGAAATGCACGGGGCCCATGGAACTTGTGTCAAGCAGGCAAGTGACTGAAGGGCCTGAGACCTCGAGCTGGTGACCCACACAGAGGGCTTGGCACGGTGTCCTGCCAAGAAAAAGGGCCGGAGCGCAGGAATGAGCCAGCAGCGTGACCTATGTGCACCAACGCTAAGGATGGTGGCTGCTCTGCCCTTGCTGGAAGGTTGGCATCCACCCTGCACCCTGCCAGGGGCCAGCCTGTGCCTCTGCTGGTCACACTTCCTGCCAGCCAGCCTCAGTATCCAGAAACCTCTCCCTTCTGTTGCTGGGTCCCAGAAACAAGTGCAGATGACAGGAGCTGGGGGTGGGGAGGATGCAGCCAGGGGCGTGGCCTCTTGATTAGGGCTCCCCGTGGAACCAGGGCCAACAGGACATTCAGGGGAAGGAGCAGAGGGGACTTATTCTGAGAACAACCTCTCAGAACCGCAGAGGCAAAGGTGCTCCGTGAGGGGAAGCTGGCGGTACGGTTCAGGCTGAATCCAACCAGAGAAGCTGGGCACTGGGGCCACTGTGGAGTCCAGAGGCCGGAAAGCCAGGAGCAGAAGGGAGATGTCCCAGCTCCCAGACAGTGCACCTTCCCTTCCTCCACCTTTTAGTTCTGTCATCCAGCGCAGTGACCTTGCCATCATCGGTGGGGACAGACACCAGGGCGCAGGGTCCAGATAACACTGGCCACAGAGGCCAGGTTTGAAAGAAGCCTGAAGAGCAACCTTGACCTCTGACAGAGGTTCCGTCAGTGTCCGGGCTGTCATGGGTCCTTCAGTGACTCCAGCAGCTGCTGTTACTTGGTGTGGCTGCCACCCCTGTCAGGAAAACAAGGCCCTGAAGTAAGCTGGATCATCTAGCAACACCGACCAAGCGTCGCCTGTGCGCCAGCTCCTGGGAAAACGGAACAGGGCAGGCACAGGGATGACACCCTGCAATAACTGGCTGACCCTGCCCAGTACATCCAGTGCCCGAAGGCAGGGACCCCAACTGTCCTCCTCCCTGCTGGGCCACCTGTACCTGACAGCAAGGTCCCATCGCCTCACCAAAGATATACATGGTGGCAGCTCAGCCCCTCCGTCTAAGGGGACAGTACCAAGCTGCTGCTGTTCAGGCCTCGGCTGAAGGACTTGCTGTGCATGAAAATGCCCATGGAGCACACAGAGACCAGCAGAGAACCCGTCTGCTCCCCGATGCCTTGGCTTCCATGGCACCCCCAGGTCAGGAGCCCTCCAGGAATGAGCCGGAAGCAGGACAGGGCCGGCCGGTCAGCAGCATGCTGGGCTGCCTACCTGTCTGGCGTGGAAAGGTACAGCAGAGGAAGTCATGGCAGGGCCCAGGCAGTGAAGGCACGGCACGTGCTGGGCTCCTCTTATGACCCCCACAGCACAGGCCCTGGGGTCCCTGCCAGGCCACGCCAGCCTGGAGCCTGCTGGATGGACCCTGGGAAACTGTCCAGACTCCCAGGTTCTCACAGGAAATGAACGGTCATCCACTGTCTCCTGTGTGTCAGGCACCTGGCTCTACCCTTCCCACCCACACAGGTGGCCCTCCTGGCCCAGGGAGGTCACAGGGAGGCCACTGCCTTCATGTGCGGACATCAGGACTCAGGGAGACCAAGTGATAAGACCAAGATGAAGAGCTAGAGGTGGGCGGAGCTGGGAACCCACCTCGAGCCCTCTGGTCCCCATGGAACAGCTGTCACCGTGAAGGTTGATTCATCTGAATTTGCAGGTTGGAGCCTCAGCCAGGCCAGCCTGGGACCAAAGGGTCCGAGACAAGAAGGGTGGCATGGCCACCTGGGAGGTGACTGCAGTGACACTCTCTCCCTTTACAAACATTAAACCTTCAGAGAAAGATGGGCTTGAACTCTTAGGACAGGGAATGGGGTGCTCAGGCATGAGCTGGTACTGCCACCTGCCATCTGCACCTGCTCAGGGTATTCCCGGTGCCCGTCCTGCTGCTCCCTGGGATGCCCCCCCAATGGCATAAGTGTGTGCGGTGCCCATGGGCAGACATGGGGAAAGGTAGAGGGTAGGAGACAGCTCTGTGGTGCTAAGGGCTTGGTTCTCAATCCAGAGGCCAAGTGGATCTGCAGCAGGGAAACCACAGATCCTGCCAGGCCGGAATAGCCACACAGACCCAGTCCACAGCGCTGTGGCGGCAGCCGCCAGGGAGCCGCACTCTCACCTGCAGCCTCTTCCGGCCTTCTGCCGGGGGTCGGGCCTGTCTGGCCTGGCCCTGGCACTCACCACCCATCTGCTACAAGGTAACAAAGAGCGACAGAGCCACATGTTCCTTTTCGTTGCCTCAGACATTCAAAGCTTCGTTCTCGCCCCCACGCCCCCTCACACGCATGTAACTGACCTTTTGTGAAAATCGCTTTCATAATAAACGAGAAATGAACCTAAACATTGCTCTGCTCCCTTACTCATTAGGGGTCATGGTCGGGGGTGGGGACAAGTGATGGGAATCCACAAAAGAAAAAAGAGGAAGCAATTCCTCAACTGT
>PVKN010009301.1:0-23955 GCA_004027915.1 Capromys pilorides
AAAAAAAAAAAAAAAAATCTAAAAATAGTTTAAAAACATCTTCAGTAAAGCTGAAAATGCCTTAATTATCGTAGATGACTCAAATTCTGAAGGAGGAGAAGGAGGGGAGGGGAAAGGATGGGAGAAAAGAGAGACACACACAGAGAGAGACAGAGGCAGAGATAGACAGAGACAGAGAGACCTAGAGGAGGGACAGAGAGAGACAGAGACAGAGGCAGAGGCAGACAGAGACAGAGGAGAGAGACAGAGAGAAAACCTATTATTGGAAGATTTGATGATCTAAGCCCACACATAAAACTTCAAGAATTATATTTAATCTAAAACAACAGCACGAGCACACAGGCTTATCTTCGTCTACTCACCAGTCCTGCCATTGATCAGCTGGATGCAGTCACCAGGAAAGTTAACCTACAAATTTGGATATGGTTTCAGGTCTTCAGAAATCATATCTCAAAGATGCATCAGCAATTTAGATTTTGCTATAGTCTAATTAATGTTATTTCCTGAGAATACTTTTAAATTTTATTATAGTATTGATAATGAGACTGTGTATATCTAAAATTAAAGTTAACATCATCTTTAATAATGTAATGAATATTCCCACAGTGTATCACTATGTCAGGATTCCTAATTGAAATGCTATCAAGGAATTCATTCTGAGAAAGCTGGCAGTATCTAGGGTATTGTCATTGTTTAATAAGATAAAGCAAATATTTGACTGCTGTGAGAATTAATTGTGCATGCTACTACTATTTAGTCCGCCTTCTAGTTAAAAAATAACCTACTTAGGGTTGTAGAGTAGTTGCCTACCATGTGTTTGGACTGGGTTCAGTCCCCAACATGAGGGGAAAAAAACTAGTTAAAACAATGAATGAAAATGCACCAGGCATGTAAAAGAACTTGGAGTGTCTAGTCAGCTGTGAGGCCAGGTTTCATGGGGCTACCATGGCATGCAGTACCAGGGATTGAACCCACATCCTTGTGCTTGCCAGAAGGGCACTTAGACCACCGAGCTGTCTCCTCAGCCCTGTGACCTTTTAGTTAACTTTCAACAATATAGGTTAAGAGCTTCTGATGATCTTAGCTCTAAATGAGAGTATTTGTTTAAACGAAACAGTTTCATAAGGGCCGGCCAAATAGCTCATTGGACTAAAGCACCTCTTAGACAGAGTGTAGCGGCCGGGGTTTGATCCCCAGCCTGCCGTGCTGACCCCGCCCTTGGGGCACACTGAGACAGCCATTGAGACTGGGCTGAAGATGAGAATCACTCCGAGTCTGATCTACGTAGTGAGACACAGTAGGCCCAGTAGACCCTGTACTAAGTACAAAGAGAAAGAGAGAAAGAGAGAAAGAAAGAAAGAACGAACCGACCACACTTAAAACAGTGCCTCAGTGAATATTTTAATTTAGACAACATACAGTCCCCATATTTTAAAATAATGATGATCTTAAAACTGTTACCCCCTTTCTCTATTCTATTCAAAAATCCTGAAGATAGGCACTTAGGAGACATTGCAAATGACCTCTATATTCTAAAAGCCAATCCAAGCTCTATATTCAGAAGCATAAAATTGTTTTGTCCTTTGAATCATCAACCTCAACCTCACAGAACTATAAAGTAGGTAATCTAAGGTATAAAAAAGCTGGATCTCCAGAAAGGTGAATTGTGGTGCTAATTAAAATGGGGACAACAGAAATAATCTTAATATGAAAGTAGATGCCCCCTGAGGGGTGCATATCCAGGATTTATAAAGAACGCCTATAATTCAGCAACCAAAATTTAACCCAACCCAAAAGCAGGCAAAAGACTTGAACAGATCTTTTTCAAAAGAAGACACACAAATGGCCAATAAGCACCTGAAGCTGCTTGGTTTTCCCAGTAAGTAGGTCTAAAAACAGTGAGGTACTGCGTCACACACTCTTTAAGACTGCTGTTATTTCAAAGAAAACAGAAGTACGTTCTGGCAAGGGTGTGGAGCAATCGTGTCTCTTGTGCGTGTCTGGTGGGAATGTAAAGTAGCGCAGCCAGCCTTTCCGTGTCCCTCTCAGTGTTGCACATCACCCTAGAGCCTGGCAGTTCTGCCTGTCTGTGGGCACAGAGCGAAAATCAGAGTCAAAAAGACACCCACACAGCAGCGTTAGTCAGCAGAGTCAAAAGGTGGGAGCAGCTCAGATGTCCATCCATGGAAGAGAGAGGAACAAGGTGTGTTTGATGCAGATGATGCAGTTTCACTTGGCCTTAAAAAGGCAGGACATTCTGACACATGCTACAGCACGGGTGAGCTTTGGAGGCCAGACAGAGAGGGGACAAGGACCGTCTGATTCTACCCGTTCGAGAGACCAGAGTAGCTGCCCTGCTGGAGATAGAGGGGAAGGGTGTTGCCAGGGAGGGGCTGGGTGAGGGATGAAAGGCCGCTGTGTTTTAGTCTGGGATGATAAAAAAATGTCTCGGGGGCACTGGCAGTGGCTACACAATGCCATGCGTGTCCTCCCTGCCACCGACCTGCATGTTGAAAGTGGTTAAAATGGACAATTTTTTGTTGTGTCTTTTACGGTAACATGTATGCTTATACATGAACACAGTAATGTGCATACACAAAATAGGGCCTTGCCGGGCATGGTGGCGCATGGGTGTAATCCCAGCACTTGGGAGGTTGAAGCAGGAAGATCGGTGTGAGTTCGAGACCTGACTGGGCTACAAAAGTGAGCTCAAGGCCAGCCTGAACTGCATAGAGACCCTGTCTCACAAAGACCAAAAAAAAATTAAAAAAAAAAAAAAAAAATAGGGCCTCACTGAATAAGTAAGTTGTATTCCAGAAAAGGTAATCAGAGCGTTCTGAGCAAGACATCCTCCCTCTGCTCTTCTCCCCAGGGGTGACCCATGCGGCCATCTGGGCGGCCTGTATTTCATACCTCAGTGCGGCCGTGCCCCCTGAGCTGCGGACGTCTGCCCAGGGCATCCTGCAGGGCCTGCACCTGGGCCTGGGCAGGGGCTGCGGCGCCATGATTGGCGGCGTACTGGTCAACTACTTTGGTAAGCACAGTTCTCTCTCTCTCTCTCCCCCCTTCCCCCTTCCACCCCTCTCTGTGTAGTAAAGACGTGATTATTCAGCGGTCTCTCCATAAACACTCCAATTATTGCTGGAGATTGCCAGAAGCTCACCCTAGATTTCCTGGTAGTCATAATTACAGAGCATGAGCCTAGTGTGTTAAGGTGGCCGGAGTGAGCCGTAGCTGTGCACATGCCCTGGCGGTTTAAGGAGGTGATCCACAGAGGAGGAAATGAGGTGATCGCGCCCCGGTTCTTGATTCCTCATGCACCGTGTGAGGACATGCAAATATATAGCACTATTGAAGCTCTGCATTTCAATAGCACAAAGTAGGGGGAGCTGTTCATGGGCAGTGGGAAGAGGTCTCTGTGAAGAGGGCAGAACCCCTGCACAGCGTGTCATGAGTGGAAGACTCGGTGACAGTTCTTTGGATGTGCAGTTCTACACCTGATCAGTAGCAGGACCGCCCCGGCCCCCAACTCTGCTCTAGCCCTGACCCCCAAGCTGGAGGAAGGGCACTTCTCCCTGGCTCCTTGAAAGCTGTGCTTCAATTGCCCCGAACTTGAGAACATTGCGTTTTGAGGAGGGCCCTCTGCACCTGCGGGGATGTCTGTCACATCTGCTGCTTGTTTTCAAAGGGGCTGCTGCAACCTTCCGGGGAATTGGCATGGCCTGCCTGGTGATCCTCCTGCTCTTTGCCCTGATCCAGTGGCTGGCAGTGCCAGACGAGGAGGAAGGTAAATGATTCCATTCTTTCTTGACTCTCCTGATGGCTCAAGCCATGAAGACTGCTTTGTGGAGAGCAAGTACTTTGGCTGGGCTTTTCAGTGATGTACCAGGGACTTGTGTGCCTTAGAGAGAAGCTGCCTCCTGGGCTGAAAGAAACGTGGATGGTCCAGTAGTGTGGGGTTTTCTTGTTTTGTTTTATGATACAAAGTACCAGGAAGTATTGCTTTAAATTTCCCTGGTAGTAGTCTGTAAGGATTTCAAATTTGAGCTGGGGAGATAGCTGAGTAGAATAAGTGCTTGCGTGGCAAGCACAAGGTCCTGAGTTCAATCCCCAGTACTGCACAATGAAAAGGATTTCAAATTCAAGTCATTCAAATACATGCAAGCTTTCACAGTAGTTTTATTCCTAGGCATGGGGAATGGTATTACTCTCTTCATTTACCTTTTTTTTTTTTTTTTTAAGTCTAAATCTGAAATTTGAAGTTTTCTCTGAGCCATGCATGGCTTTTATTAAAATCATTATGTGAAGGGGAGGTAACACCAAAGGTGTGGATGAGATCAAGACAGATCAGCTTGTTGGTGAAGAAGACCCATGAGTAGAAAGCATGAATGGTTGCTCAGCACTTTGTTCTCCGCACAGGGGTGACCCTTTTCCTAGGGGTCCCTCAGAAGCACTGGTCTCCAGTACTCAAAATGCTTCTGTTGAGAAAAACTTACTTGTTGCAGAGATTGATTTTAATCCTAGGGAGTTAGTCAGAAAGACACCAAAACTGTTTTTCCCCACTTAGCCTCCTGAGTAGCTGGGATTATACGTACCCAGCTTGTTATTTGGGGCCTTTGTTTAAATATGTAGAAAACGCTGAGAAATAATTTAAACATCGTTTTCATTTTCTCTCCAGATAAGACAATGTTAGCAGAAAGGATTCCTGTTCCCTCCAGTCCTGTTCCCATAGCAACCATCGACTTGGTACAGCAACAGACAGAAGATGTCCTGCCGCGCCTTGAGCCCAGACTTCCGCCCAAAAAGACCAAGCACCAGGAAGAGCAGGAGGATGTGAACAAGCCCGCCTGGGGGGTCAGCTCTTCTCCCTGGGTGACATTTGTCTACGCACTCTACCAAATTAAAGAAATGATGCAACTGACTAGAGAAAGCCGGGCTTCTGAGATCCAGCCTTTGCAGGTAACCTCCCTTCTTCTGACTCTCACGCAGTCTTCGTGGAGAGGCTCCATTCATGACTTTATCCATCGGGATTTATTCATTCTGGTGGGAAAACGATGCTATGGAGTTATATGCTGTGATACAAGGTCCCTCGGAGGGAAAATTCTGACATAGGAGCCCAGGAAGGCTTCACAGGGGTAGTAATTCTTGAAGTAAATTAATAAATCCATTCTAACCTTGTACATTTCTTACAAATTACAGTGTTGATACCAGTTTTAGTGAGAATATGTGATTCTTGCTTTGGGGAACCATCTTTATTAATGTCAGTCTACAGCTCTGATCCAAATATTATATAAAATAGGAACACAGTAACTATCTCTTAAACTAGGTCAAATAATAACCTGAGCCACCACATGGCTCTGAAGGAAACCTAACTCAATGGAAGTATGGTTCTGTGGTGGCCTCATCAGAGAAGTAGAACCACGTGATTTTTCTCAGCCCTAGAAGAACAAGAAAGCTAGTACCTTGCACGAGTGAACTGTACTGTGACTTGGGAAAGCAAGCGTGACTTCGGAGGAAGCTTGGCCAAAGGAATAAACCCACACCCCCGTTTTTAAATTCATGTCTCCCTTTTACTTGATGAGTCATGTTAGCTCTATATTTAGGGTAGTTTAAAGGAGAACCCAGAAGAAAAAAATAGAGGCAAGAGTAAAAAGAAGGAGGAAGTTGGAAAGCTTATTGAAGTACCTTAGCTGCATTTATCTTGACTTTGTAAACTATCATAAAATGT
This sequence comes from Capromys pilorides, assembly GCA_004027915.1. NCBI lineage: Eukaryota > Metazoa > Chordata > Mammalia > Rodentia > Capromyidae > Capromys > Capromys pilorides. The sequence goes on from PVKN010009301.1 coordinate 5,729, forward strand.
TCACAGAATTTTAACCTAGTCTAATTCTTCAGCCTATGCATGATCCTCTTTTTATTAAGATAATAAACTCAGGAATCCTCTGCCTGGTCAGAGCTCGGCACTGTGTGAGGATTTCACTCCCTGCGAGCAGGGCCATGGACAGGACCAGGGTGTCGCCTGCCGCTCGGGTCACTGTGCTTGCAGTGCACAGTGTCCTTGCTTTCACAGGAGCTCATTAAGTTTATGCGGCATTGAAAACTTAAAGATTTTTATTTTACATTTTAGAATCACAGAAATGGAAGCTTTTTCTTTTTCCTCAGGGTATTCATCTCCTGGTAGTAATTAATTCGAATTTAGAGTAAAACCAGGTTTAAAAAATTGTGTTTCCGGAAAAAAAAAAATTGTGTTTCCGGACTTGTAAAACCAGTATGGCATTCTATAAAAAGGCACTGGTGTGTGTATTCACAGTTACCACTGATCACAGAAGTGCCTGTTATATTCCTCCTCTTTTGCGTAGATGTTCAGTCCTACTTTCTTATTCTTGGAGTGCTTACTTGGAAACTTCAGAAGTACATTAGGATTCTTAATTATGAGACATGCTGTCCCCAGCTCTCTCCAGGCTGAAACTAGCCCCTTACTCACTCTAAGTAGACAAGCGTCCTCACGTGTTGAATTCTGTGGTCTCCTCACGAGGCCCGCATTTCAGTGACCTGCAAGTGGCGGGGTGTGCAGCCGCACTGTCAGTGGCGTGCCCGGGTCTGCCAGGCGTTGGGGTGCTAATGTTCCTTTATCCACAAGACACATCTGCTTATAGTGTTTGTGTTTTTCATGCGGCTCTGGCAGTTGCACATAGGAAAAGAGATGAAAGGTAAGCCATTGTCTCCTTGCCCTCTATTACTGGGTCCCTGGACCGGCCGCTCGGGTCGATCTCCCCGTGGGTGCTGTGTCTGACTCAAAACACATGCAGAAGGTTTGACGTATCTGCTGTCCCTCATGGCCTGGCATCTGTGTTTTCTTTCCAGGTGACCAGTGAAAATCGGGAGAACTCTCCGGCAGGTGGAGCCCGGCATGTGCCTCCTGAGACCCACTCTGACCCACCTAGCGACCAGCCCTCCCCTGCCTTAGCAGCGTCTCCACCGCACAACAGCCCTGCCCACCCCGGAGGTGGGGACCCTGAGGAGCCTGGGGCTCAGCCTACTGCAGGAGGACCCTGAGGGTCCTGCTCCTCTCACACCTGCATGGAAGTGGGCTCCTCAGCCAGGACAGAGGGTGGGGCCCCCAACCCAGAACACGCTGCTTATGCTTCTGAATATCTAAACTCATTACCATTAATGTGGACACACACACACACACACACACACACACCTGAGCTACAGTACGTACTGGCAGGAAGGTCACCTCTGTCACCTGGCAGAGGGCAGAAGGAAAACATTGGGTGAGTACCTGAGACCAGCTTAGTTGGATGAAGCGCTCTGCTGGCGTGGTAACGTGTGAGCCCCAGGGACCCTCAGTGTAGGGGCCACACCTGTTCCTTTAGGGTCTATCCGGTATAATTTCCCTCTTCTGATTATTTATTATAATTATTGGCTTCTTCATGCAGACTGAGAAGAAAAAGTATAGATCTATAATTTTGTTTCTCTTGAAGAGAACTATTTAAAAATTATAAAACATATTTAAAAAGTAAGCAGAGAAAAGTTAGATGCTGTTTGTTTTGAAAAGCACTAAGTGTGGTCATCAACCCCACATGCCTCTAGCAAATGTATTTTTATATATATATGACAATGAAAACAGTCAACTCTTGGAGCACCAACAGCTGTTACCAAGTGCTGCAAGCTGAGCTTTAAAAATGCCTTTTGCTTTAAACGGGCTTTCAAAATGACCAGAAGAGAGGGAATATTAAAAAAACCAACAGAAAACAACTAACTCAGTATCCTGTGGCTTAATGGACAAGGGTTTACAGACTGTGGTGACACTGGAACAGCCTTGACACTGTTAGCTATTTTTTCGTGACGTGGGCTCTACTGAACGGATGGAATAAATCCAAACTCTCTAAGTTCCAAAGGTTCCTCTCCTTAAGCAGTACTATGTACAAAGAGCAGTGGAAGATTTAAGTGCCTAGAGAGCAGTGTGGCATGTAACAGTTACATCTGTGGTCGGTTTTGCTGATGAGGTGACCAATAGGAAAGCTGACGGGAGGACGAGGATAATGCTGCCTAACAACTGGAGAGATCAGACTCCGCAGGCCTTTCCTAAGAAGACACAGTCAGACACGGGGTAATTCAGTCACACAGCAGGCAGTTGCGCGTGTTACACCTGCAGGGCAGAATGGTGGCTGGGGGAGTCACATGGGAAGCTGGCTGCTAAGAAGGAAAGGGGAGGTGCAGGGCAGGGTGCGGGAGGGAAGGGCCACTGCTTCGGCTGAAGGGAACTGGATTCTGCTGTGCATCGTAGCTGGGGATGGAGACAGAGAAGGAGCAGTCGGACAGGAGCAGCTCCATAAGCCACTGGCCCATTAGCGGGAGCAGCTGCCAAGTGAGGCTTCCCGGTCCTGCTCCTGGGAGAAGGTCGCGCTTCGTTGCAAACACAGCCTACAGATGAGGTAACCGAAGGAGAATTAAGCAAATCGTTATTTTTGCACTTGAACTGAAACGTACTGTACTGTAACTTATCATGACTCATCTTAAGTGACCTTGAAAATCAGATGTATTTATTATGCTTGTGTAACTACTGAAATAAAGAGGTAGGGGATGGGCTGCACCTCGCCTGTGAATGTACAGTGTGTGGCTCTGAGAGGCTGACCGGAGGGAGTCCAACATTCACGTTGTATCTTGTGTTTACAATTCTTTGAAAAGCCTGCTGTTTTGGAAATGCACAGTGGACATATTGAATTAAAAATAAATACCATTTTTAAATATTTCCTAGCTGATAAAGATGTGATCATACACGTGACTGTCTCTTAGTCTGTAGCGACTCAGACCGAACCCCACACGCCTTTGCTACGCCGTGCCTGCTGTGAGCCCTGGCCAGCGGCGCAGCCTTTTCCAGCCTCCATGAGTCTGTGGACCATGTGACTTCTTCCCGGCCTCAGAGTGCCATGTGCCACTTTAAGAAATATTAAAGTGAATTCAGATTAAATGTTGATTGGAGAATTTCATAGACCCTCTGGAGAGCCCTGGAAATACTCAGGGGTGCCACCAAGCCCAGGCTGATAAATACTGCCTTACGGACTTATTTCCTGCTTTTTCCTATAATTGTAGACATAGCAAATGCCCCAGTGCTGAGCTTGTGTGCGTCAAGAGAGCCTAATTGTTACACTGTCCCTTAGGCCTGAGGCGGAAGAACAGATCAGATTATGAGGCGCTCCAGTCGGCTGTGCGCCTCTTACAAAGCCTAAGGAGCTCAGAACAGTGCTGTTTCGCTGGCTGATCAGAGCTGGCCGGAAGCTTCCTCAGGGAAGTTTACAGTTCCTTCTAGTGCCACTGGGGTTGAGGGGCGCCCAGGGTGTCTGTGGGGGGGCAGAGCTTAATGTTCCTCCCAACCAGCTAGGAGTTGGGCTGTGAATCTGGAAAAGGGCGGCGCACCAACGGCTGCCGACGGGGTGCTTTCTGTCTGCTGATGAGATGACCCTTGTCTGTGCAGGACACGATGGTGGCACCTGTCACCATCCCCATTGTTAAGATGAGGACCTGATTAGGTTAGTGGTTGAGAATCTGCGGTGTGCGTGCCGCAGGGGCTGTTGGTATCACTGAAAGATCTGAGAGGTTCGCCATCACCGGCTTAGGCTACAGAATCGCCAAGTCAGGGTCCACACTCGAGTCCTCCTGGTGCCAAAGCCCTGGTCTGCCCGCGCCTTCCTCTGTCCCAGGACGGGAGAACCCAGCCCTGGCCTGGACTGTCCTATATATGCCTCAAACACGTATGGGGTTATAATCTATATAGGATTTCTGGGAACTCCCAGGTAGTAAAAAAATCTAACACCTTCAGATTTCTGTTTTGTTAACAGTGCTGTTTCAGCAAAGCTTTAATACCAGGCTGCTGAGCCACTGGGCAGTGGGAGCCAGACTGATGCTTGGGTGGGGACCAGAGGGGTGCAGAGTGAGATGGGTGGCTTCTCGGGTGAGCAAGTGGCAGGCCTTCCACTGGGACAAGCTGTGGCTTGTAAGGAAGGCGGCAGACACTGGTGCCATTGCGGTGGGGAAGCAAGCGTGAGCCAGTCTAGGTGGGTGCCCAGCTTGCCCCGCTCCCACCTGCCCACCATAGCTCCAGGAAAGTCCAGTTCTTAGCTGGCAACCCAGGGACCCTGATGGGGCAATGGCTGGGAATGTGGGCTCTGGAGCCTGAGTACCTGGCTTTAAGATTCAACCCTCTGAGCCTCAGGCCCTCTGTGAAACTGAGGTGAATTAGTGTTTGTTTTACAGGTGGCTCTGATGGTGAATGGTGTACCTGACCCTGCCTGGCTACAGTCCTCACAGTTGTAGCCGTGAGGCACAGGGCCCCAGCAAGAGGAGTCCTGTCTTTTTCCCAACCAGAGCTTCAACCTGAGCCACTTTGTTGATATTTACATTTAGTCTTTCCATACAAACTCATGCCACACGAAACACACTGTTCAGTAAACCTTTCAGATCTGGTCTACGCTGTCAACCCTACGTGGCTAGGGATATGAGCTGATTAAGAAGTGAAGTTAACCAGAACACAGACTGAAGGAGATGAAGAGACCAATGACAAGTAGTGATTCCCTCCACACGAGGCCAGAGGAGAGATGCTGTGAGACAGTTGTTCCGTAACTCCCATTTTCTTTTCCCTCAGAAGTATCAACAAGGGGCCAGGAAACAGCTCAGTGGCGTAATGCCTGCCTGGCAGGTGCAAGGTCCTGAGTTTGATCACTGGTGCTAAGAAAAAGTATCAACAAAAGCAAATGCAATACATGTTAATGCTATCTTCTTCGTTAGATGACTAACTTAAAAAAAAAAAAAAAATCTAAAACACTGCTCCCAAATTCTTTAATATCCCGCTAGAAGTATCTTTCAGGCCTGATCCTCGCCAGTATGCCCACCCCAAACTGCTGGTGACCTATGAAGGTATTTCACCTGGAAGTTACAGTAAAAGCATTTAAAATTACCTTAAAAAGATGATTGAGGGCTAGAAGGATAGTTCAGTGGTCTAAGTGCCTGGCTGGCAAACACAGTGATGTGGGTTCTACCCCCAGTACCACATGCCACATCAGCCCCACCCAGGCTCACCATGCCGGCCACCAAAACCAGGCGTGGTGGCGCACACCTGTAATCCCAGCGCTGAGGACGCTGAGACAGGAGGATCACTACAGGTTAGAGCTGCATAGCAAAACCCTGTAACAAATTTTAAAAAAAGATAATTTGACTAAAGATGTCCACAGACCTAAGCAAAAACATGCCTGGTAAACATGTCAGGCCGTAGGTCAAGAATAGAGAGCAGGTCACGGAAAGGTGAAAGCGACAGGTGTGACAAGGAAGGGGAGGCTTTGCCTGCAGACGGGGCTCACCTGAAGACACTGCATCTGTCTCACTGTGAGGCGTTTGTGTGGGACTGTGGCCTTGGGACATTTGAGAAGTGAACTATATATATGAAGCCTCCATTCACCTTTCCCACGCACCATGGAAGCTTCTGATGATGTGACCCACATAAATCCACCTTGGCAAATGTGCCCATCAGGTCCAGTCATGTATTTTTTTTTATCCCTATGCCAGTTAGACTGTGACTGTGAATCACTCGGTGGACTGACTGAGGCGCTCAGTTCATGAATGGGAGCCAGACCTTAAGGAACAATGGCAGGAATCAGACTTCTGAGTCAAGAAGGTCCAAGGCTCTGGCCGGATAGCTCAGAGGACTAAAGCGCCCTCTTAGGCAGGTGCAGGGACTGGGATTCGACCCCCGTCTGCAGTGCCAGCTCCGCTCCCAGGGCACATTAAGCCAGTGACTGAGACTGGGTGTGGTGGCACACACCTGTAATCCCAGCACTTGGGAGGCTGAAAACAGGAGGATCATTGAGTCTGATCTGTGTAGTGAGACCCTGTACTAAATACATAAATAAAAAGAAGGCCCAAAGGCAGATAGTGACCTCACCACGCAGCAAGGCCCCTCAGCCAGCAGCTTGCTCCTGAGTCACCAAACGGTCCCCAATTGGACCTGGGCTTCATCAAAACCCCAATTGTCATCCATGTCACCTGTGCACAGAATCTAACTGAAGCCACTGCAGCTTTCCACCTCGGAGCCTAACACTTAGTGTCCTTTCAGGCTCTGAATTCACATGCACGTTTAGCTCCATCGATGTAACCCACCATTTCCTCCAAACCTCTTACACTCTAAAATCTTTTAAATTTCCAGATTTTAAAAAAGTCATAGATTCAAATACGGCCCTAAATGTCAGCTGGCCACTCCCCTGTGAGTCAGCCCTAAGTAGTACTGGCAAATTATATAGCAAATTCTCAAAGCATTTTTTTGTGATATGTAAAATTAAAAAAAAAACAAAACTTTTCAAATAATGTTTGAATGTGATCATTAATGACCACTTTTACTATGGCCATCAACACTACGCGTCACCCACACACATGGTGTCCACAGTCCAATTTGCTGACAATAGTAGCCTTGTGTGAGGTACCTCAAGTAAGCAAAAGCACCACAGCAGTTCTGCTGGGGCCCTAATCCCACACCCAGGTTCGCGGGGTGCACCTGGGGGTGCAGAGTCAGAGCTCCCTGACTGCATGGTCCTTTAAAGTGCTTTAAGACCGACAGAAAACAAGGAACGGAAGAAGGCAAAGGGGAAATCTGAGCGTGGATTCGAGTTGGAGCGCTGCATTAAATCTGAAATAAAACAACTCGGAGACACCAAGAAATACAGTGAGCCATGCCTTTAATTGTTTAGCTTTTCCTGACGCTCCAGTAACAGAAACAAGCAAATCTATGATTTGTTTTAAAAACAAACATGAAAACCCACATCCCGGCAGGAAGGCCGGCCGTCTATGCTTGCTCTGACTAGCGATCGAGTGACACGGCCTGGGCCCCGGGCCGGCGAGCTGTCCCCTCCCTGCCAGCGCTCTCTCTGCACCCAGTGTGTTGGACACAGACGCCTCTCAGGAAGCGAGCTGGGTAAGCCCCAACCAGCGCTGCTGCATCTTGAACACTAACATCACCAATATAATTATTAAAAAATACAATAAATGCGATCAGCTTCAGCCCTAACAGCAATGACGCAGCAGTCGGGCGCACTCCGCTGGTCGTCACCACGGAATGAAGGGACGACGTGCTGACTGCTTGTCGGTCTCTGGGAAGGAGCCAGGAGCCTGCAGTGAGGCTCACAAGAAAGCCGCGAGGGGCCCAATAGGAAAGGACGTCTCCCAAAAGCGGGCCTACAGAGCTGACATCCTGTTTCAAAGAGGGAAACCGCGTTTGAACATCAGCCTCGCAAGTTCTGAGCAGCGGCATGCTGACGTAAAAGAGCGCTGCTGAGTCTGGCTCAGGACGTGAACAGGGACCAAATTCCCCGTGGGCCCCTCCCCCGGGACCCTTCTCTAAGAGAAAGTCCTCATCCTGCAGGACCCCACCAGAGAAACGCCTGCGCTGGACTCCCCAGAATCAGTCCCGCTCCGTCCTCGCCCACAGCTCACTCGGCTGTGCCTGTCTGGTCTGCTCTCCTCCAGGTCGGAACTCAGGCCTATTTCACTCGGGGATAAGAAACCATACAGTAAAATCACATACCTGCGTTGCAGGACATCATTACAAACATACATAGCTAAAAAACTTTTTAAAAAGCGACTCTCAAAATGTCACAAAGTGTAGAAGCCTTCAGTTTCGATATACAAAAATAATTTAACTTCTGTCGCTTATGAATGCATATAGAAGTCCTATCAAAACTATAATCTTGAGAAATGTTTTTCTTTATCACAGTTGTTAAATAGCCAGACGGCCACTGTTGAACAGTAAAAGATAAAAAGCAAGCCCACTCTGCAAGGCCCCAGTGGCACGGCTGCCCTCAGCATGGGTCTGAAGAGGCTCCTTTCTCTGGGTGAGGGAACACCCCTGGGCTGGAGGTCCGCCAGGGCTGCCTCGGCTTACCTGAGTTCTTGAACAGGTTGTTCAACTCCCTCCAATGCAGTTCTAATCATGTAGCATTTTCTAATCGTGCGTTCCAAGGAATATCAACTCCATAAACAAGGAGGACCACTGACTGTGGTCACAGTCAGTCAGAAAGCGTGCACGACTTTGCCCTTTTAGGAGAGACACAGTGGACGCCGGCGTCAAGGCACTGAGAAATCCTGCAGTAGATTCAATTCACCTTGCACCAGTCTCCTCTGACCTCAGAATCCCTGACTCACACCAGAACTGCGTACAAAACTCTGGAACAGCTGCCTGGTCTCTTCCAGCACAGACACTGATGAAGTGTCCGGGAAGACACTCAGTCTTGTGATAAGGGTTCGGGGGTTTAAGACAGGATGAGTGCCTGGTGCTACACTGTCCCCTGAAGTGCAACGCAGCTTATTTGTTCCTAAGGAAAGCTTTCATGTAGGCAAGGGGCACCGCCTGTCACAGAAGCTTGGTGCCCACCTGCCTGCAGGACGGCAGGCAGCAGGAGTTGACATGGACGCCGAAGTCTTCCCAGTCTTGGTCACTGTCCTTCCTAGCACATCTCCTCCACAGCTGCCCGCAGAGCAGTTCTGTGCGATCTCATCAGCACCCCGCCCTGGCACCTGTCCTCGCCAGGGTCAGGTCAGCTTGCAGGGAGCCCGTCAGCATGCGAGGTAAAGAGCTGCTCTTCTAGGAAGGCGCCACCAAGGCCGTACTGCGCTTCGTGCAGACTGACTTCCTTAGGCGACAAGTGGCTGGATCCCAGGACGAAGTCTGCAAATCTAATGACAGTTTTTTGAGTCTTAAAGAAAGCTTTAGCACAGAAAAGCTTATTTGGGAGGCCACACAGCTCTGATGCTTGTCCCCCTAATGCAGCTTGACTTTGTTTCCAGAGAATGGCACTTCTATCCCGGGAATAAAGGGGAACTGGCACTTGTGACAGCCACAGGAAAAGGAGAGTCCAGGCCGCCAGGAGTGCCCACTCTTGCGGCTGGCTCCTTCCTGTCCCTCGTTTCTTGACACTGAGATCTGTTATTCATTACTTTAGTGTCAATATCCCACCTAAGATCAAAACATGCCAGCAGGTCGGTGTGTACTCGGGTGCTGGCTGTGCTACGGTGAGGCCAGTGAGCTGAAGAGGATCCGGACACCTTCAGCACCATCTGCCTCCGAGCTGAAGCGCCCGTCCCACATCCCCACTGCTCGCAAAATAATTCACACTCAGGCTGGGGCTGGAGCAGCTGAGCAGGGCTTACTTCTTAGGGTCCTGGAGTCTGGACACAGCCAGCCACGTGGGGAAGTTGGGCTGGCGGCAGGCCCGGCGCAGCTCCTCCAGACCCCGGGCTGTTTCCACCTCGGCCTGCTCCCTGTACTCCTCTTCCGTGAGGTGTTTTGCCACCGGCCACTTCGATGTGAAGCACTGCTTTGCTCTCCTGAAACACGTAAGGCCTTGGAGAAATAAGTTCTGACAGAGACATGTATTGTGTCTTTTCCTCAGCGATTTCTAATCACAAATCTGACAGAAGCCTGGCCCCTCTATGCTTGGCCTACTGGTTCTCCTGGGCCCAAAGCAGCAAGGTGCTGAACCGGCCTTGCCTAGAGACCCACAGGACACATGCCTGCCACTCTCTCTAGGCCACGGCTGAATTTGTGGGAAATCACTTCCACCTAGTGGTGGTGCTGCTACCTGATCCTAGCGAGAAAGTACAGATAAATGCTGTGCTGTGCAGAGGCCTTTTATGTACAACTTGTATCAGTGCTGACAGATTCGCAGTTAGGAACTTTCTTTGCTCAACCCAGAAAGTCCTAGATCTCATAAGATGCATGTATCGAAAAACTCAGAAATATAAGAATCTGATAAAAAAAATAATAATGATAGTTTTTAATAAACATTTATATGTGTCCCCAAGTTTTAAAAAATGTTTTGGGTTGGTTTTTAGTTGCTTTTCTCTCACTGCTGAGGCAGAGTACCCAGACACCCAAGGTTAAAAGGGAAAAGATTTACGTGGCGCTCAGCTTGTAGAGGTTTCCAAGCACAGTTGGTTGGCTACATGGCTGGGTGGCATGGCAGAGGGACATTGTAGGAGAAACAGTCCGTGGTGGACAGAAGGCAGCAGAGCAACAAGGGCCAGGCACAGCTCTTTCTACCCCTTCCATCTCATCCAGGCTCCTCGGGGCAGGCAGCACTCACACCTGTATCCCAGTGCCCTTGATCCTAACATTGTACCATGAATCCAGCCTAGGGTAGCGCAATGCAGGTTCAGCTACCTCAGGCAAAGCTCCACCTATGGCCGCATGAGGCCTTGGGGGAGTCTAGCACAAGCCATAACATTTGATATGACCAGACATTTCCAAATGCGAACGAACATCTAAATTAATATGTTGTTTTCTTGAGGGTCTGGACTTCAAAACTCTTTTGCCTGTACAAGAGCATCAAACAGCTGATGTGCCAGGTGAGAGCTACTCTACTTCCATCTCCTCTAATACTTCGCCTGGCCTCCCTGAAGGAGACCCCTGGTCTCTGAACCACAAGCCTGGGCCCCACCCCAGTTGTCGTTTACTAACTGGTATTCTTTAACTGTCCTGAGCTCTGCTTTTCTCATTTAAAAATAATGAAAGCAGCAAAACCCAACACCCAAAGTGAATAGAAGAAAAGTTTCCTTCAGCCCACGGTGTGTAGAGTTTCAGTCCATAGTCAGCTGGCTCCAAGGCAGGGCGGCATGTGGAGGGGCATCACAGAGGAGAAATAGCACGTGGGGAGGCAGGGAGCAGGCAGGGTGCAGCAGGCAGCAAGTGCACGCAGCAAAGCAAACCTCCCTTCCCTTTCTGTCCCATCCAGGCTACACGCCCGACCAGTGTGGGCCTGCCATTATCCATACCCAGAACTACGCTAAACCAATCGGTGGAGTCACCACGCACCTTTAATCCTAAATCAGTGGTGCCAAACCTAGAGTACCTGTTGTTTTTTTTCTAAGATAAAAGATGCTAATGTATGAGTTGTGTTTTCTAAACTAAACCCTGGGTATTCAGGATTAACTACAGTGTTCACATGTTGAAATAAATAAATGGGTCCTGGGCTGTAGTTTGGGTGCTGATCTCTAAAAGGTTTGCTATCCCTGCCCTAAGTCCAGCCAGCTCTAAGAAGCTCCAGCTATGAGTGCGAGGCTTTGGGGGACTTCTGGGTACAAGCTGTAACACTGAAGAAGTCATTACACAGATTGAGATTTTTTACATGGTCTACCAGTGTGGACCACAAAGTGGGTGTTCAATAACATCAATAAAAGATAAAATATACATAGGCAAAACTCAAAATATTAGTTTTCTGGTTTATTACTTAACCTATGAGTTTCTGCTTTATTCCCTAGTTCGCCATGTAATTATTCACTGCCAACAGTTAAAGCTGAGTCATCATGCATTTTGATTGTGCAGGTGACAGGACCTGCCTTGCTCTTAGCAGAACAGTCGGACAGTTACAGGGGTGCAGGGAAGAATCCTGTCCTGAGTCTCTCAGGCTACAACCTGCCAAAAGGCCTAGGGCCTGAAGGATGTGGGTGGCCCACCTCCTCCTGGCAAGAGGACCTCTGGGATGGCCAGGCCCTGGCTGCCTTGGGCAGGACAAGCTGGACCGCTCTGGCCCCACCCTTCCAACTCGCACTGTTGTCTTCCAGCCTCACCCCCAGCTTCCGTGTGCATGCTCTGTGCTGTCACTGATGCATCTCCAGCCCTGTGACCCTGCCACACAGTTCTCAGGTCCATGAACTACCTGTCACCTTGGAGTCTCCTTCACGGCCAGATCCCTGCACATGTATCTGCTAGCGCCCTTCCAGCACTGTCTTCCTGCCTGTTACAGCTCAGCTCCAGCACGTCCTTCCAAAGCCCTACGTGTCCAGAGGCGAGGCTTGTGGAAGGGAACTGGACCACTGAGCCCGTGGTCCAGGGTACTGATGGGTTCAGTCAGTGCGCTCCTGGGAGGCAGGGTCTGGTTCCAGGCAGGTCACTGGGGGAGTGAAAGGCATTTTCATTCCCAGCTCTTCCCCACTTTCCTTCCCAGCAGCCATGTGGTGGGCGGTCTTTCTCAGCCATTCTTTCCCACCACACATTTCTGCCTTACAGCCCAATAGCTATTGACTGAACCTCTGAAAACTGAGCCAAGAGAAACTTCTCTTTAAGTTGCGGGTGTCAGGGGCTTGTGTTTCTCAGCATGGGAAAGTGACTAACACACTGACCAACTGTTCCAGGTCTTCATCCATGCTTTCTGGACAACCGTGACACCTCAGGCTTGGTCGCCTGTCACAGGGGACTCCCCCACTACCCACTCCATGTGAGAAGACAATGGGCCATGTTTACTGGCCCACGAATGGTCACAGTCTCTGACTTGACTCCTGTTTGTTGAATATATTCTATATTTTAATTAGATTAGCTGCCAACATCTAAAAACCATTAGGATACACATTCTAATCCTAATTCATGCTTCCGGTTTTCTAGAAAAGGAGCAGATCGGGCACTGTAGGACCCATATGTCCACATGATAACTCTCAGCTGGAAACAGGGGTAACTGCCTCTTGGATGGGGATACACAGCAGTTTCCCCCAGCATCACCCCAGGTACACCTATTCTAACCGTCTATAGTAGCCAAGAGGACGGACCAAGTTACACTCTGACCAGTTGTTCCTGTGTGGAAGATCAGACCCGGCTCAGTAACATAGCCTGTGATGCACTCCAGCCTGGCCAGGGCCTGCCTCACCTGCCACCCTGATGGTGCCCCTTGGGATGGTACCAGATGGACCTTTTCTCTATAGAGAGCATGCTCCATGCTTACTAATCAAGGCATTTATTTGGGTTCATTATTTACGATCCAGCCCAGTGAGACCATCTTCAGGACAGCTTTCCTAAACTTTCTGTATACCTTAGCTTTTAAGCAAGCTCTATTTGTTCTCATTGTTGTTGTTGAGTATGGGTCTCACTATGCAGTGAAGGCTGGCCTTGAACTCACTCTGTAGCCCAGGCTGGCCTCAAACTCATGATGATCCTCCTGCCTCAGCCTCTCGAGTGCTGGGACTACAAGTGTCCACCACCATGCCTCCTAAACTCTATTTAACGCTCAAGTTATGGAAAGGGATGTATGTATCTCCTTGAGTGCTTCCCAGGGCGGGGACCAGCCCCAGCAGGGAACCTGACACAGCAGTAGGAGTTCCGACTCCAGGACTAAGGAGAGACACAAAAGGCTCTGACAACAGTAGTTTATCTTTTTATATTTTCAAAAGGCTTAAGCCTTAGTTTAAGACCTAAGAGAGGGCTGGCCAGATAGCTCAGCAGACTAAAGCACCTGCTTAGGTAAAGAGCAAGGACCAGGGTCCGATCCCTGGCCCCAAGTGCCATGCCGGCCTTGCTCCCAGAGTGTGCTGAGATGGTGATTGAGACTGGGCTTGGTGGCACGCACCTCTAATCCCAGCACTTGGGAGGCTGAAAACAGGAAGATCACCATGAATCCAATCTGTGTAGTGAGACCCTGTACTAACTATATTCTAAAAAAATAAATGAATAAAACCTAAGAAAAAAAGAAACCCCCCAATACAGTGGATTGAAGAATGCCTTCACTCATTTATGATTCTTTTGTCCCCCTTCGAACTCTTTATCTTATAAGCATAACTAATAGCACAAAAGCAGCCTTTGGCTCTAATGAAAGGAAACCCAGAATAAAAGTAGAAATTGCAGGTAACCCAGGGCCCAAATAACGTTACTACTGACTCTAGTAAAGTTTGAGTGAGCACCAACTACCTAGTACCTAGTAACTGGTGGTACACCTTGTAAAGATGAATGCAGATTAGAGATAGAGATGGGGTCGAATGCTTGGAGCTCTCTCCTCTTTCGTGCTGAGTAAAAACTCCAGATTAAACAATTAATTCTGAGATCAAATATGATGTGTAAAAAAAAATCTCCCCAACAGTAAATAAAACTAGAGCTCATCACGTCAAATCTACTGGGAACAGAACCGATACGTACTGTTTCAGATAACGCATTATTTTCAGGATGTAGGGCAGGCTTGGGGAGCCCAGGAGCAGGAGCGTCACGGTGCAGGCGAACTGAGGCGCTGCCACGCCTGCGTAGATCAGGACCAGGGAGAGCAGCCGCAGCGTCCACTGCAGGAGAGTTCTGCTCCTGGTGTCTACCACAGGCCCACGTTTGTAGCAGGCAGCAAAGCTTAAAAATCCCACTACCAGGACATAGCCTGGAAAAGAAAGAGGAACACACAGAGAAATCAGAAATGTGCAAGCCTGGGAAAGCCTTGACTTAGGGAAATGCTACCAGAAAACTTGACTTTTTCTTTGCAATGAAAGTTGAGAAAAAAAATCTTAATAGAGATTGTGGTTCATTCCAAGTAAAATACTAAGCTGCCTTTTGTAATACTGTAGGTTGGATCATTATGATGACATGAGAATATGATCAAGATACACAGTGAATGTCTGAATTAGAAAATGTGTCACAGTAGAAGAAACAGTGCCACCAGTCCCCCTTGTTCAAACACACCTCGTATTCTTTCCAGTTCCTGAAACAGTCCTGGAAGGTCATCTTTGGTGAGTGTCTTTAGGAAGTGTCCTAAGAAATATGCTGAATGTCACTAAGAAGAGCCATCCAACAGAAAGACAGGCTCCTGAACATGACAGCGTCCTCATCCACCTTGTTCACTGGATCTGGCACAGTGAAACTTCTAGCACTTTCCAAAGTCAAAACCACCATGAAAGGGAAACATTTTGAATCGAATCAGGACATCTAGGCAGCAATAATTTAAAGACCCCAGTAATCTCCTTAAAATTTAAACATTCACTGTATATTTTGATCCTGTCTCATTTAAGTATGTCTGGTTTTAGTCCAGTGTCCTAGATGGGCAAATGTTATCATGGTTGTTTGGTCCAAAATAAGTCAAAGTGGATGTCACTTTCTACTATACACCCTACTTTACATTTTTTAAAAATTCTTCTAATTACCAATGAAAACTGTACAGTGGAGGAGTCACATGGTCACCCTGCTAATCCAGGGCTCAGTTCACCATTACTAATGGTGTGACTCTGTGGTACCCTGTGTTTTCAGGTGTGAGCCAAGACGAAGTTCACTTTGCCTCTTATGTATTACATCCAATAGTGATAAATTAAGTACCAGCAATCCTCAAGATCTAACTATCAGGGTACAGAAAATGTGGGGGAGACAGGGATGAGTGACATTATGCCAGCAACAGTCATCAGGTAAATCCTGAAAGTGGGAAGGCTGTCAAATAACTCACTTGGTCTCTCCAGCATACCACCATGATTTAAAAAGAAACTACTGTAGATTAAGAGATTAACAGAACACGATGGATGCAAACCATGTTTCTATTCTACACACTAGTTTTTTTCAAACTAGCCATTAAGCACAACAGCGACATTTCAATATGGCCCGGGTAACAGGCAATTTGTGTAAATACTAATTTCTAAAAATTTAATAGTGGGGCAAGGGCTGGAGCCTAGAGTGTGCACACACAAGGCTGTTTCAGTCCTCAGCACCACACACAGCAAAAGTTACTTGACTCCACAGAGAATGTTCTGGTGTTTTTGAGATGCACAGTGAAGTATACAGAGGCACCTACCATGTCACCTGTCATGTACTTGGAAGCCCCTAACATAAATGAGGGGTGTGGCTACGGCTGTGGTGGAGCACATGTGGGGGTGCGTGAGGCCCTGGGTCCAAGCTGCAGTGGTGCTGGGGGCTGGGGTAGGGGAGTAAAAGCATAGTGTTTTCAGGGGAAAAAAAAAATAACTGCTTTTGTTCTATGGGAGGTATGTGTATGTATGAATATTGGGTTCTAAGGGTTCTCTCATCCATTCTTTTACACTGTAAAAAAGTTGCTTTGGTAAAATGAAATAAGGTAAAGAAATTCTTTTAGCCTCTCTTGTTTCTGAAGTTTTTGTTTTTTTTTTGTGGCATGTAGTGCTGGGAATAGAACTGTGGTCCCTGCACTTTGCCTAAGTTGCCTAAACAGGTGCTTTAGACCACTGAGCTATCTCACCAGCCCCTGAAAAGTTAAGTTTTTATATTTAGAATTTCTCATCTGTCACACTGAGTAAATTAAGAAAAAGGAAAATAGTCACATTTTTGATAAATTTTTACATTACAAGTTACATGCAATTAAAGCTTAACCACAATTCAGAAATATATGTAGTCAAAGGGACAATTCTTTGCTTTTCAAAACTAGAGGTAGAACCGGGTCTTCATAACAACTGTATCTGAAGCCTTTTTCATTTTTAATTTTGATACTAGATCTGCTAAGTCACTAAACTGTCCAGGCTGTATGAACACGTAACCCTCCTGCCTCGGCCAGAGCTGGGCTTATGAGCATGCACCACTGCCCTTGGCCTTTTATGTTCTTCTGGTGCTGACCACAGAAAACTAAGAAAGATTAAAGAGAAATAGTTTAAAACAAAGTCTGAATGAAATAAAATCACCAATTATGAGTACAAAATAAGGGAAAATGTTATTTTAATAGCATCTCTCCTTAAAGGAAAATGTAGATGCTAGAGAGAAACACGTCCAAAGAAGTCTGTTAGTTGTACTTTCCAGCTTTACCATAATAGAATTCAGTGTTAAAAATATTTACCTACCTAATATATAGATTCCATTTCTGTCCCACAGCCACTGCAGCTCTTCCATCAATATGTACATACCATAAATGGAAGCAAACCAACAACCAACCATTAAAGCCAAAAAGGTGCTATACTGTGTGTGGAAGAAAATAAATGACATATTTTTTTTGGTTTGGTTACTTTATAAAAGTAGAAGCAAAGAAATAAAACTTTTTGCATTAGAAACTTCTGCATCAAACTGAACTGAAGTCAACAGCATCTTGTGAGTCAAAGCACCATCCCCAGACAGCAGTGTCAGCTCTGCTTGGGGGACTGTGGGCAATGCAGCTCTGCTTGGGGGATTGTGGGAAATGCAGCTCTGTTTGGGGACTGTGGGAAATGCAGCTCTACTCAGGAGACTGTAGGAAATGCAGCTCTGCTTGAAGGATTGTGGGAAATGTAGCTCTGCTTGGGGGATTGTGGGAAACGCACCTCTGCTCAGGGATTGTGGGAAATGCAGGCTCTCCAGCCCCAGTACAGACTGTAGGCCAGAATCTGCACCATCCTAAGAGTCCCAGGGCTGACATGCACATCAGGGTCAGAGAGGCACTGCTCAAAGAAACACATTTACACAAAGTAAACGCTGGTGCTGTAAGCACTTTAATAGGTAAATGCAGCATTATCATCATGAATTAATGCACTTCATCTTCAGCTAAATTCAGGACTTTATTTTATTGAAGGTGTGTTGGAGAACTATTTACGAAGTAAAACCCGGAGGTAGTAGTGCTGTTAATTAAGGTCCCAGAGATTTAGCATCATGAGATTCCAAAGTTCTGCCAAGATGAGAGAAGCTTTTTGTCATAGAATTTGTCTCATTAAAACTAAAAACTACCTAGAAAAGAGTTTCAAACACTGTATCACTAATATTTAATAATTTGATGAGCCTATATATATAATATCAAAAAATGGACTCTCCACAAAAAGACATTTTAAAGTCAATTTATGTTGTGAAGACCATAAACTGAATCAAGAAATGCAGAGCAGGAGTTACATAATCGCCACTATTGCCACACCTAGGAGGTCACGGCTTCCGCATCTGCTTCATCCGCACATAGGACCTTACCTTTGGGATGTGTCTTTTCACCAACAGCAGGATAAAGACAGATGTCATCACCACACCTAGCACAGTCCCTGAGGAGTAGTAGAAGACAGGGCTTCTGTCAAGACAAGAGGAAAACCATTTAATGCTGAGTAGCACTTCTGTTGGAGCACACGAATTTGATAGGGCGGTGGCAGCCATAAAGAACGCTATGACAGAAAAACACAGGGAGCAACTCTAGCTACTTCTTTTTTTTTTTTTTTTTTTTAATTTTTATTTATTTATTTGTTTGCTTGTTGTGTTTGTTTGTTTCTTTATTTTATTTATTTTGTGGCTGGCTCAGCCTGCCCTGGTGGTGGGGGCTGGCGCAGCATGTGGTGCCGGGGATCGAACCGCAGTCCCTGCAGTTGCCTGAGCTTTCCTAAGCAGGCACTTTAGACCACTGAACCATCTCGCCG